>JAHPZR010016614.1:135000-159535 GCA_019787425.1 Platygyra sinensis | reverse complement strand
CTTTAGCTGTACATGCACCCTCTCACTCCATCTCCCTTGCGCACGGCCTTTTTCAATTTAGATGCCTTTTACTGCCGCTCATTCTGCAGGCGCAGTCCCCATCATGCAAGGATGTCGAGCAAATCATTTTTTCACAAATTTATTTTTATTTTTAAGTTGGGAGGTTGCAACAAAACACTTGATGACTGACTGGCCCAAGGGTAAAAGTGAGTTTTGGTTTCCCATCAGACACTCAATGTTCCCCTTGCCTTCACTTTGGGGAAATTTCAAGGTCACAAGGAAACAAAACTCACTGTTTCCCTTGGGCCAGTCATTAAGTGCTTCATAATGTTTATGTCGTCTGTTACAGAAGAGACATGTGAGCAGTGAAGAAGAGAGTAAGAATCAGCTTATCACAATCCAGTTTAACTGGAAGGGTGATGTGAAGCCAATCGGAAGCAGCTTTATCGGCACCAGCCCAGAGTTTGAAATGGCATTGTACACAGTGTGTTTTCTTGCTGGGGATGGAGAAGAAGTTCACGTTGAGCTTGATGATTATGACGTCATTGTCAAAACACATCGCATGGGGAAGTACCTTGGAAGCTGTTTTCCACAATGCCCCTAAACTAGTGCTAGGTTGTTTTCAATTGAAATGTAACTTGAATTTAATTTTTTAATTTATTTTAGTTTTAATTTTTTTTAAAACTACTTTAAAAATTTTCAAACTGGCTCAAATTTTTCAAACTGGGTTGAAAGTTTCAAACCATTCAAATTTTCAGTTTTAATTCAAACAAGCATTTGTTTGGAATGGTTAAGTTTGATGGATGGCTATTAATTGGAATAAACAATTGGTTTGAAATATTTAAACCCAGTTTGAAAAATTCAAACCAGTTTCAAAAATTTAAACCAAAAAAATTCTAAGGCCACAACATATGCATCACTTGGGGAATTGTCTTGGAAGCAGTTTCCACAGGTTATTTTCAGTTGAAATCGAATTGAATACTATGTATGTATTAATGTATTATTGCACACATCACATGGGGGAATTATCTTGGAAGCAATGTTTCCTGGATTAATTAATGCTAGGTTTTTTTCAGTTGAAACGGAATTCAAATACTTTTTCTGTATAAATGTATTGAGAATTTTCTAGACCTATATACAATGCTATACCAATGAAGCTACATTAGAGGTGTGACGAAAATGATATTAAAATCGTCACAAGATATTTAATTGACTTGAAGTGACAATTTTATTTATGTTCCAGAGTGGGCTTAAAGGTAGTTATTTTTCTTGGGTTAAAAAAATACTGTTGTTCAGTATTTAAATGAGATGACACATGGTTAAAAAAGTGGAGCAGTCTCCTATTTAAATAACTAATTCAGCTTCTAATGAAGGTTGTTTCATCCACTCTCATATGTCACTATGAGCTTTGTGTGGACAACTGTACCATTACTAGAATTGCGTGACTATCGTCCGAATAACGATCACTGGACATAGAGATAAGCCGTTTCCATTAATGTTCCATGTACGTAATTACATCGATAATGAAGATTTTTGGACTTTCCGACAGCCGTGCAGCCATAGCCGTCCTTACAAGAACTGACTCCTACTCCGAAGGCAAAATCATCTGGAAAAACAGGTTGCCTGTTGGTCACCTATGCACCCTATTCTTGCAATATGAGTTGTCTTTACAGGCGTAACGTTAGGGTTGTCTTTCTGTGGGTTGCAAGTGTTAGCTAAGTTGAGACCGCACCAACCTTGACGAAGAACGGACAAATCACAGCTCTTTCCGAAAGCTTTGAGAAGTGTAGCGAAGGTATATTGCTCGGCGGGGACAACTCCAAACTGAGTTTTAAACAACTCTGCAAGTGGCATGTTTTTGTTGTGTGTGAAGGGGGCGCAGCTCGTTGTTGGACCTGATAAACACACCAAGATCTTGTCGCACTTTATTGCTGACCAACCATCGTTTTTCATGGACGTCTTCTGTGTTGTGTCTGGTGAAGTTTCATCATTGAACGTTTTTTCATTTGCCCAGTTGTCACTGACGGGTGAAAATTCGTCTTTGCCACCATTTATCCGGGCAACTAGTGTCCAGCCCCCAGCGCCGTGGCGGGTTTGTCTGGATTGAGTATGTCGCCTCGTGGCTCCACTCGAATCATTTCGCAATGCGTCTGCAATTAAATGAACAGCGCTCATTACTCACCCGGCTACAAGAGTTCTAAACTTAGATAATGAAGACATCTAACTGTTGACGAGGCTTGCACGAAATGACCGATGAATGAGTGAAAAATTGGCCACTTGGGCTTGAGATTAAATGCGATTTTATGGTGAGATTTTCCATCCCGTCAGCAATAACTGGGCAAACCCAGTAACGTCGATGAAATTCTGGCCAATTGTTTGGTGGAGGTTACAAAAGGAATCCACGGTTTACAGAACGTAGAGGAACGATGTTTGAATTGAAAGCGCCATAGCTGGGTACGCATGCGTAGTGCAAGTTCGGTGTCATGGGTCCGACTTTAGAGCATCCGTAACCATCATAGCAACTCGTTACACCAATACCAAGAGGCGTAATCATTCGGTCCACAAGTCCTCAAAAGGTCACCTAGGCAACCAATCCGCGCGATATGATTGGTTGGATTCAGATTTGGATTGATGTCCTGTGGGTGGCATACACTGGCAGTATTCAAACCACACCACTGTTTGTGCAGGCGTTCCAGATCACAAGTCTTGCCGAATGCCCGAAATAGTGACTCCACCGTGTAGCGCTCATCCACAGTCACCCCCAAAATGATTATTAAATAGTTTCTGATAAAGACATGTTACGGTTGTGTGTGAAGGTAGCGCAGTGCGTCTTCGGACCATCGTAACACACTCGCAGAACGTTACTGGGCAAGTCTGCCCAGCCAATGTTTTTCATGACCTTTTGAGTGTTGGTGTCCGGTGCAGATTCGTCGTTGATGACGCTATCGGTTGCCCAGGTATTGCTGACTGGTGAAAACTCGATTGAACTGCCCGGGACCCGAGCGACAAGCGTCCAGGCACGAGCCACCATTGGCTCGATCTCGCAATGTGTCTGAAATTCAAATATAGAGTCCAAAAACAGACATTGAATTGTCAACACTAAGACGGGTCGCGAAAAGGTTCGACTGAACCCCGAATTTAAAAAAAAAATAGACAATATAACACGGTGGCCTGAAATCTTATTTCCAAAGATCTCCAATTTAAAAATCTTCTGAGGCAAGATGCACCCGGACACGCCCTACAAAGGACCGAAGCCCTTCTCTCGCATCTTTTTCCTCCCAAGCAACAATTCACCGAATTACTTTAATGCGACAAGCTACTTAGCAACTTTTATTGCGATTTGTTTCTGGTAGTTCCCAATCCGGTTTTCGTTATATACGCCACTTTGTGCAAGCTGAAGATATACCATTCTCGTCCCCAGAGGCCGCGATCCTTTTGGTCAGTGACGGGGATCGCGACCTCTGGCCCGGTCCAACGACATTCCGGTTTTGAATGGCTTTGTAAACACAATAGATTGAGACCAGAACCAATCACATTTGTCAGACTCGGCTCTGGGCATGCGCAGAATGACGGGAAGTCCGTGAAAAGCGGACTTCCGGAGTTGGAGCTGGCCAGAGGTCGCGATCCCCGTAACTGACCAAAAGGATCGCGGCCTCTGGGGACGAGAATGAAGATATACAAAGTGTGACATGCTCACTCTGATCCGCTTCAAGTTACACTTGTAAATAGAAAACTGATTCTGCATAACAAATGAACCAGCCAGAATTCAAAGAAAAACATGCGACGCGTGCCAAGAGCAGGTGAAAACACGCGTTAACCAATTTACCGTTTGGTTTCGGTTTCCCTTCTGATTGGCTGAAGGTTTGGTGCGGTTGGCTTCAGCATTTGGCACATGCAACGTTTTCTAACAAAAATAGCGGGGCTCATCAAGTGAAACATCACCCAGCGTAATTTTTGACAGTCAACTGCTCACAAAAACAACACTGCAATTATGGAATATACAAGCAGGTCGGGAAAAACGCCCAACACGAAAGAACTGTGGTTATAAATGCCACGAGTCTAAAGTAAAGCACTCCCGCGCCCCATCTCCAGTAGAGGGAATGTTGTGAATTTATTCCTTTATAATGGCCCCCCCCCAAAAAAAAAAAATAAAAAAATAAAAAAATGACTTTGGCAGTGAAAGGCTTGGCAACATACTAACCTGGAATGGTTTTTCCTTGCCTTTTATCCAGTACGCACCGCTCACAGCGCCAGCATCTTTCTTGTATATCTCCTGACAACTGGCTGCGGGATTGTCTTTACTACAGACAAATACACACAGGGGAGTACTTAGTAATAGACTGAGCCCACTGTCATTACGCGTTACGTTACGATCCAGCGTATTCAACCTCGATCCCAAGACTTCTCGCCTTTGCCTTCGTTGTCGAGAGAGTCTGAGTCGAGGTCGCGCCGTATCTTTTGCACGCGTATCAAAGGTCTTACTCTAGTTACTCAACAACGTACATATATATTTCAGTTAACCCCAACCGGTCAGCCTTTCTGAGTTCAGTATCATTAACAGCACCGTTAACTCACTGAATCTTACATTATTTTAAAGATAGTGTAGCAAAATATGACTCCAAATAGCGCAGACATCAACCTACCACCTTCCCTGGCCGCACTTTGGTTTGTCAGGTTGACCTCCAGAGCCGCCAAAATTGCCCTGCTGGATATAACAAAGGTTTTTTAAGGTCATACTTAAAATCTGGTTTCTAGTCCATTCATTCAGTTCACCCTAAGGCCCGCTCGAGTACCCAAACTCACAGGGAACCCTCACATCCGTTTTGAATATGAATAAAAGATCAAATGTTTTTTGTTTGTGGCCACCATTTTGAATTTTTAAGGACGTTCGCGCCAAAATTTTCTAACATGGATTTTTTCCTGAAAATTTTACCATTGAAAGATAATGACTTAGTGATGTCAGAAATGTAAAAAAAATGGGGGGTCACCGACTTGTTTGGAGAGCACATGTCCGGAAAAACACCTAAATCTGAGTAAATCGGGCTTCGTTAGCGAAGAAGGCCGCAGTGGCTGCAAGTCCAAAAATATTGCAATTAGAACTTTGAAGGGAAATTTTCTCTGCCACATATGGTTTGAATGGACCTATTAAACAAATTTAGTCAACTGGTGAGGTTCCTCAAAGAACAAGTTCGCATTTAGCGACCATAGTTTCACGCGCCTTGCAGCCGCAAGATGGCAGGATTCTATGTCCCGCGGACAGAAATCTTGAAATTTTTTTAACTTCCCACATTGATTTTTTGTTCATTTTTGGACAATGTGGAGATAATTGTAAATAAAATCTGTTTCTGAAAAGAAAAGTAGGGGTCACCGAACATCCAAGATCGTTAAATCTAAGCAAAGCTATAGCAATGGCCATCTGCCCTATAATTGTTCATTCGTGTACTTGACGCGCGCGCTTGATGCATGACGTGGCAGGTGAATTTGCGTGCGCAGTAAGGATGCGCAGAAACAATGGCGCGAACGTCCTTAATACCCGCGCGCGGTAATTTGCGCGGTCTGCCAGTGCGAGGTCTGGAACCGAGATAACGGAAATCACTCGGAGCCCGCTCGGAAATCTAATAAAGTGACGAGTCACTTTATTATTTTCGGCAAGTGATCAGATCCTCCGAGAACTCTGCGAGTCCCAGACTTCCGTAGCCTCGGTTCCAGACCTCGCACTAGCGGACCGCGCAATTTACAGCGCGCGCGTATTAAAAATTCAAAATGACGGCCACAAACACAAAACACGCGCGATAACGCTACTTTGATCATTATTCAAATTCTAAACGGACGTGAGGGCCCCCTGTACTTTGAGAGTTTATGCAGAGAATTGTAACACTGAGCCGCTTTTTTGTATTTACTGGGTAGGCTCGTGGCATATACAGTTACATTTAAATTTATTACCTTGCAGGTCTTTTCCAGCTCCACTATTTTTGCCGTAAGTGTCGCTATAACCCCGGGAGAGCACTGAAACTAAGACGAGAAGAAAAAAATATTGAGAGAGTAAGAACAACCCTTTTTGCCAAAAAAACTTATGCGAAATGTTAGCCAATCAAGTAGCAACTTTACACACGTCCGTCCAATCAGAGTGAAGATGATCGACACGCGCCAGTGCTTCTGCGTATTGGCGGGAAAGTTGCGTAGATGTTATCAAGTTAGTTATAAAAGAACCTCTTTATAATACTGTCATATATGGGTATAAACTGTTTAAATGGCACATGATAGAAAGAAGAAAAGAAATACAAGTTAATACAGTACCGGAGATGGCTGACAAACACCTGGATCTCCGTTCGGGCCCTGAAATGAACGAAACGAACAAATCAGATAAATTTCGATATGTTTGTATCAGTTCGGTCCAATATGTGGTACACATAATCATAAACTGTTTTACTTTACATCTACGACCCCTCCGGTGTGACCAGTTATTCGCTGTTCTAATTAAGCTTTCCAATTTTTCTTTAGCCATAAAGGGAGCAGGGAACCTTTCTAAACCACTGAAATTTTTCTGAACATCATTTGAACTTTGTTTGATTGTCTCTGTTGATTAAGTATGTTTGTCTCTCTTCACTCACCTTAGGCCCCACGGTTCCTGGAGGTCCGGGTGGTCCTTGGGACCCCTGCGAGCAGAGAAGAGTGATCAGATAAGCCTATAAATAATCCTCCATTTTATATATACGACACTTTTGTCATTGCTCATCTCTCTTCCTTCATTTATTCTCAAGAGAAATGAAACTGTATGATTACCAAACCTTAGCTCCAGGCTTTCCACTTATTCCATCTTTTCCCTTCAAAGCAAGGGTCATCACGTTCTATAGAAAACAAAAAAAAAACTTTTAGGAACCATTCACAAGTAGTCACCTTTCTCAACACTTTACGAAGTTGCCTACCCGTTTCCTCGAAGCACTATTGGTAGCTTCGTCTCTACATTAAATTCTTCGTGCGCGACAACGCCGGAAATTAACTATGAGGGAGTTTTAGCAATGACGACGGCTACGGTGGGGACGAAGCCTTATAAAAATTGTATTTATATTTTACTTCCGAATGTCGCAGCTTTGTAAATCTCTTCAGTACGCCTATCGGTCTAAAACCTTGCTCAGGCTAAATATGCACCGACAGCGTTCAATTCGAAAAGGAGATACAAAAAATTAGCCATTGCGGTTCGCGGTGTTCAAAATACATGGAAGTTAATCATTTCACGTTGTTGTTTTGTAGAGGACGGCAAAGAAATGTATCAAGATTCAAAACGCACGTGCACAGCTATTGTTCTGCTCATTAAACCTTTTGTTTGGTGACGCTTTCGTCGCCGTCGCCGTTGTGGTTTGCTAAAACTCCCTATTTCCATCCCCTAATGATATATTTCGAGGGATCACAACGGCCTGGTCCCATAAAGTCATACAGTTTTTCTTCAAGAGAAAAAGATGTCTGCGACAGCAACCGCCCACAGTACTCCTAAATCAAAGGGAGGTCAATTAACTAAAAGTGAGACTGATGAGGAAATAACAGTTTTCAAGTTCGCTACAAACCTGTGACACCTTCAGTTTACATTGAGTGTTGCCGGGACATGGCGCTGGCGAAGGTGCAGATACTGGAGCTTGTGTCGCAGGCTTGAAAAAAAAAAAAACGGAAAAGAGCTAGCTGTTACAAACACACATGTGTAATGCATACCTTGTCCGTATTGCGTTTTGCTGAACGGTGCTGAGTATATTGCGGCAAAGAAATGACTACAAATGTCACAATCGTTACTTGTAGTGCCGTCACGACTCGTATTAGTGCGCATGGTCGATTTAAGCACTCTACGAATTCTTGGTATATTGGGGACGAAAACTCAAGATCTCTATAAATCAAGTTATTATATGGCTAGCTCCGTGAGCGGGCAAGATGAACCAAATCGCGCGCTGTGATTGGCTACCCGAGCAGGCAAGATGGAGCCATCTTGCCCGCTCGGGACTACCCGCTGCATCCCGAAAGCAAAATTTCACCAAAAGCCATATAATAAATCCTTTATTGACCAAGTTTGTTCGGTCAAGATGGCTGGATATTGGCCTCGTTCTTTTTTTTGCGAGTTTATGGACCTCGACTTCGTCTCGGTCCATAAACACGCAAAAAAAGAACTTGGCCAATATCCAGCCATCTTGACCTCACACTTGGTCAATAACCCATACTTATTACTTTCATATGGAAGGACTGGAACAGATTTTGTTTACATGTATTTTTTCGATCAAGTTTTTTTCTCATATTACCGACGATTATTGGAGAAGATAGGTAGTCGTTAAGTCAGTGAGCGTTATTCCTCTCTAACATGCAGAATTTCTGACAAACCTGTGAACTGGCAAGGGCTGGAGCGGGTGAGGGATTTACCGAGGAGGCGGGTAAAGGAGGTGACTGCGAATTTACCCCAGGGGCTTCTCTGGAGCTACTGCCCGCTACTGCTATTGGGGGAAGGTTCTTCAGATCCACAGTGGATTCCACACTTGCATTAGCAGGCGCTGGTACCAAGAGGAATGTACCGTCGGAATTCTTCTTTAAAAGAAATTTTTCTCCCGACTCAACCGGTCCAAGCAAGGTCGCCAAACATACAAACAACGAAACAAAGACGACGATTGTATAGCTCATGGTGGAGTGAATTGGCCACGAGACCTCGTCAGCCATCTAAAAGTATCGAAGCATGTTCTGGAGAGAGAAGCAGAGAAAATAAAAAAACAAAATAAATGACTTTATTTGAGTGTCAATTGTATTTGCACTCTTGCGCTAATTGGGGACATTGTAATTGTGAAAAGATATTTACTAGGAGCCTGCAACTACCATAATAAGCAACTGCAACGGGACTTTTACAGATCAGTCTATATAAACAATAGTCTCCATTTGGCGCGAAAATATGCTAGGATATTTGTCCGCGGACATTATCTGTTCCGAGAAGCGAACACAACGCGCGCAGTTTTGAAAATAGGGGTATATTTAACAATTATCCTGCGAAATCGCGCGGAATATCGTCTGATACTTAGCCGACGAGACCGTAGGCCGAGTCGCCTAAAATCAGACGATATTCCGCGAGATTGAGCAGGATAATTGTTTTATTATTCAACAAATTGATAACAAAATTGATTTCCAAGCTCGTAACATTTTTAAACCTTTCTGTCGACATTTTTTCACTTCACTTTTTCTTCCCACGTACGAAGCTACGTATGTCGCCGGATATCTGTTACCTACGGATGACAGATATCGAGAGCATCATGACCATGTTTGGATAGTGTTACAATTTGTTGAATAATAATCTCGGATATCTCCCAGTTTTAGCTGGGGGATATTCGGTCACGTGACGTGTTTATACCAATCGCGAGCGAGCGAGCGAAAATATTTGATGGATTATAATTTTAGATATTTTTCCCGCGAAATAGACCAGTTCTGACATCAACTAAAGAATCCCAACTGGTGGGAGGCTGATCAGTTGGTCATTTACACATCTTGGTCGAGCAGTTGAACCTAAAACTTCATATTAGATGATCACCAATCACAGCTTCGATCAGCTTAGGTTGCGTTTGTGTCAGAATGTCCATGACCGTGCACAAGCTAAGGTTTAATCAGTGAACCGCGTAACCTTGGACAGCTACTCCGGTGCATCTTCATGTCAAACCTATTGCGCTTAATGAAAACTGCCGGGTAACAATGAAAGAATTTTGCGAGGCGTCGTTACCTTTTCCCGTCTATCAACAATTGGTTATTTTCACGAATGAACAGTAAAGTAAAATCATTTTCAAGTCCGATACTCTTTTGTCATCGAACTCATTAACTTCAATTGGTCACCAGCTGTAATTTTCTTTGTTATACTGTATCACTGTCTATATGTTTACATATTTTGTCAGGCTACGAGAGTTTTATAGAGACTGTCTTGATCTAGCACCAGATTGCATGCATGGAGATCTCAGAAGAAAAATTTCCCAGCAGTTTATGTCATTTGTTTTTAGTTTTTTTTTTGACAAAATGTAACTGTTTGTAGCTAAGATGTCAATTAAATGACAAATACGGACAGGTATAGATTATTCCAGAATGGAAACATTTAAATAAGAAGTTCTTAAGTGTCACGGGTCTATACATGTGTACGACATGTTCCTTTTTGCCCTTTGACATAGTTAACTTCAGTTGAAATAAACAGCCAACAAACCGCTGTATCACAAAAGTCTTTGACTTTATAGTTCGTTCTGCAATCAGTTCTGTTAACCGGTAGATACAAAACTTACTAGAAGGACCAATTTCTGAGACCCGTCTATATAAGACACGCACATCAATACGATTTGTTTGTTACTCAAGGCTATTTTTTCCCTCGTCAACGGTAAATCGTACTTCATGTAACGCATCACATATTGAATCAAGGCCAGACGCATTTTTTCACCCGTGAAGAGTTTTTCCTGGGAAATCGTCCATCAAATTAGATCACACACATACAAGATTTCAGTAAAATAAAGGCAATAAAACTATCTGAATACAATCAGGTGAATCCAACAAGTAAAGATTTTAAATCGCACGGGAAACGAGTAATGAGTCACTATATGACCAAAAGTGACAGCTTCATCGCATAAAGGAACTACCTCTGGGTTGGTAGTGGGCGAGATCTGCAATGGCCTTAAGATTGTTCTAACCAAGAGAAAACTATGGACACCTGGAATATGTAATAACCTTTGCTCTCACTACATAAACCGATGAACAAAAGGAAAGGGAAGAAAAAATACAGCCATTTAGCCCTACCTTGAAAATGCTGCCAGAGGTGAATGGAATCAGGAAAAAAAATTAACAAGAAGAAGTAAAAATTTTGACAACCACAGATAACCAAATATCGAAAACTCTCTTCGAGGGTTTAGCGAGATCATATCACCTAACTCGCGCGTAACAATGAGGTAATTAGCGTTCAAACACGACGACAGACAACACAAATATAAACAGCGGTATAAACTTGTAATTTAGTACTGGTGGCAACAGGGGCAACAGGTGTCACATGAAATTCATCTCCAGGTTTCTCTCGGCGAAGAACGTCAGAGTCCGGGATGGAGACTGGGAGAGGTTGGTTTTTGCAAGTGTTAGGGTACTAATTAATCCTATGGATTGTGTTCATTGTCATGCAATGAAAAAATAAATAAATTTATTTTTTTCTCAAGCATCTGAGCGGGCCGGATGCCTAAATCCTCAAATTTGATTGGCTAATCTTACACACGTGACCGGTCCAGCTTTTTACGATACGGCCCACGGGCCGGATTTTTTCCCGCCGCCTGCCCCACTGGCCTAAATTTCGCTCCTAAAAGTTAGCGGTAATCGGCAATCTTTTGCCTTTTTTACACAATCCATCGACGATTAGTCACCACAAGTTTATTTCCGTTCTCTTTGAAATGGCAAGGAAAGTCACTGTAAGTAAATTGAGTTGAGCGTTTTGAAGTTGTGAAAGTTTGGTTGGTTGCTTGTAGCTTGGCGCTGTAAAGGTCCGCGAATACGGGCAACATTTTTCTTCAACTTGTCTCGCAACATTGTTGCGGTGCAAGTTGAAATCCTCTGTTGCTCGTATTACCGCTTTTATGACCAACTTGTCTTGCAGCAAAATGCAGTGTTGCAAGTCTGCAAAATTCTACACGTATAATTGGTCAATCGTGCGGGAATAAAGATGGGGCCTTCTTTCATATAATTTAGCTTTCCGACGAAGTTCCACTTCGACTTCTTGCCGTCTTTTTCTTTTTAATTTTCCGTGCCAGCGAAGTTCTCTCAATATGAAGCTCAGTGTCGTTTCATATAGATAGCCGAAAAATTGATATTTTCCGCACAGTTGTTCCAAGTTTGCTGCTTGCATTGTTTTGGAGGGACAAACGAAGGTGTTCCAAGGACTAAGTTAGCCCTCAAGGTCGTTTCAAAGGGCAAATTGATGACTTTCCGAGAGTTACTGGTCTATTTAGTATTCAGGCTCGTCCCCGGGCTCTTCTTCACTGTCTACCATGTTTTTATTTTATTTGCCGCGCTTCACGACGGCCAATCACAAGCGTTAAATTCAAATTTGTTGCGAGACAAGTTGTAGCTTCAGTGGTAATACGAGCAGCAAAACTGAAATTTGTTGCAGAAAGTAGAACTCGAGTCTACTTTGCGCAACATGTTGCCTCAACTTGCAACACTGTATTTTGTTGCGAGACAAGTTGGTCACAAACGTGGTAATACGGGCAACAATGTGTTTCAACTTGCAATGCAACAATGTTGCGAGACAAGTTGAAGAAAAATGTTGCCCGTATTACCGGACCTTAATGGCGCTTAATCCAATGTTTCCCTCGTCGTAGAATTTGAGTCAAATTCAGTCAAGTTTACGTTTTTGATCGTTGCTGTATTTAGGAGAATTTCTGTAGAATACACTTAATGAATTTCCTCGCTTTCTGCTATTCAATTTATGGTAGAAAAGTCTGATTTCAGTCAAGTGATTTTAAAAGTGACGACTGACAGACATTGTTTTTGTAGTAAAAACTTCAAACCTCGCACGAAATTTCACACCTGAAAAACAATTTTGGAAAACGTAACTGGTTCAATAAATGCAACTAACATAAAGTAGTTCGGAAACTATATGTTCTTTAATACATCTTTCTTTGCCTACTATCTGAATTATTCGCTCGCTGCCAATGTTTTTTACAAATCGTCAGTAGACGGCGCGCATGCCGATTCAATGACAAGAGTTGCGTAAACAAACCCATTAGTACTCTGTAAAACCAAATTACCGCAGGAAAAAAAATAAACATGTTATTTACCGGGCTAGGTCGGTCCGTATGGGAAAAAACTGTGCCCTTGGTCTTGAGTACGGCCCGAGGCCGAAGGCCGAGGGCCGTACTCAAGACCAAGGGCACAGTTTTTTCCCATACGGACCGACCTAGCCCGGTAAATAAACATGTTTATTTTTTTCCTGCGGTAATTTGGTTTTACAGAGTACTAATGGGTTTGTTTACGCAACTCTTGTCATTGAATCGGCATGCCGCGCCGTCTACTGACGATTTGTAAAAAACATTGGCAGCGAGCGAATAATTCAGATAGTAGGCAAAGAAAGATGTATTAAAGAACATATAGTTTCCGAACTACTTTATGTTAGTTGCATTTATTGAACCAGTTACGTTTTCCAAAATTGTTTTTCAGGTGTGAAATTTCGTGCGAGGTTTGAAGTTTTACTACAAAAACAATGTCTGTCAGTCGTCACTTTTAAAATCACTTGACTGAAATCAGACTTTTCTACCATAAATTGAATAGCAGAAAGCGAGGAAATTCATTAAGTGTATTCTACAGAAATTCTCCTAAATACAGCAACGATCAAAAACGTAAACTTGACTGAATTTGACTCAAATTCTACGACGAGGGAAACATTGGATTAAGCGCCATTAAGGTCCGGTAATACGGGCAACATTTTTCTTCAACTTGTCTCGCAACATTGTTGCAATGCAAGTTGAAACACATTGTTGCCCGTATTACCACGTTTGTGACCAACTTGTCTCGCAACAAAATACAGTGTTTGCAAGTTGAGGCAACATGTTGCGCAAAGTAGACTCGAGTTTCTACTTTCTGCAACAAATTTCAGTTTTGCTGCTCGTATTACCACTGAAGCTACAACTTGTCTCGCAACAAATTTGAATTTAACGCTTGTGATTGGCCGTCGTGAAGCGCGGCAAATAAAATAAAAACATGGTAGACAGTGAAGAAGAGCCCGGGGACGAGCCTGAATACTAAATAGACCAGTAACTCTCGGAAAGTCATCAATTTGCCCTTTGAAACGACCTTGAGGGCTAACTTAGTCCTTGGAACACCTCGTTTGTCCCTCCAAAACAATGCAAGCAGCAAACTTGGAACAACTGTGCGGAAAATATCAATTTTTCGGCTATCTATATGAAACGACACTGAGCTTCATATTGAGAGAACTTCGCTGGCACGGAAAATTAAAAAGAAAAAGACGCAGAAGTCGAAGTGGAACTTCGTCGGAAAGCTAAATTATATGAAAGAAGGCCCCATCTTTATTCCCGCACGATTGACCAATTATACGTGTAGAATTTTGCAGACTTGCAACACTGCATTTTGCTGCAAGACAAGTTGGTCATAAAAGCGGTAATACGAGCAACAGAGGATTTCAACTTGCACCGCAACAATGTTGCGAGACAAGTTGAAGAAAAATGTTGCCCGTATTCGCGGACCTTTACAGCGCCAAGCTACAAGCAACCAACCAAACTTTCACAACTTCAAAACGCTCAACTCAATTTACTTACAGTGACTTTCCTTGCCATTTCAAAGAGAACGGAAATAAACTTGTGGTGACTAATCGTCGATGGATTGTGTAAAAAAGGCAAAAGATTGCCGATTACCGCTAACTTTTAGGAGCGAAATTTAGGCAGTGGGGCAGGCGGCGGGAAAAAATCCGGCCCGTGGGCCGTATCGTAAAAAGCTGGACCGGTCACGTGTGTAAGATTAGCCAATCAAATTTGAGGATTTAGGCATCCGGCCCGCTCAGATGCTTGAGAAAAAAATAAATTTATTTATTTTTTCATTGCATGACAATGAACACAATCCATAGGATTAATTAGTACCCTAACACTTGCAAAAACCAACCTCTCCCAGTCTCCATCCCGGACTCTGACGTTCTTCGCCGAGAGAAACCTGGAGATGAATTTCATGTGACACCTGTTGCCCCTGTTGCCACCAGTACTAAATTACAAGTTTATACCGCTGTTTATATTTGTGTTGTCTGTCGTCGTGTTTGAACGCTAATTACCTCATTGTTACGCGCGAGTTAGGTGATATGATCTCGCTAAACCCTCGAAGAGAGTTTTCGATATTTGGTTATCTGTGGTTGTCAAAATTTTTACTTCTTCTTGTTAATTTTTTTCCTGATTCCATTCACCTCTGGCAGCATTTTCAAGGTAGGGCTAAATGGCTGTATTTTTTCTTCCCTTTCCTTTTGTTCATCGGTTTATGTAGTGAGAGCAAAGGTTATTACATATTCCAGGTGTCCATAGTTTTCTCTTGGTTAGAACAATCTTAAGGCCATTGCAGATCTCGCCCACTACCAACCCAGAGGTAGTTCCTTTATGCGATGAAGCTGTCACTTTTGGTCATATAGTGACTCATTACTCGTTTCCCGTGCGATTTAAAATCTTTACTTGTTGGATTCACCTGATTGTATTCAGATAGTTTTATTGCCTTTATTTTACTGAAATCTTGTATGTGTGTGATCTAATTTGATGGACGATTTCCCAGGAAAAACTCTTCACGGGTGAAAAAATGCGTCTGGCCTTGATTCAATATGTGATGCGTTACATGAAGTACGATTTACCGTTGACGAGGGAAAAATAGCCTTGAGTAACAAACAAATCGTATTGATGTGCGTGTCTTATATAGACGGGTCTCAGAAATTGGTCCTTCTAGTAAGTTTTGTATCTACCGGTTAACAGAACTGATTGCAGAACGAACTATAAAGTCAAAGACTTTTGTGATACAGCGGTTTGTTGGCTGTTTATTTCAACTGAAGTTAACTATGTCAAAGGGCAAAAAGGAACATGTCGTACACATGTATAGACCCGTGACACTTAAGAACTTCTTATTTAAATGTTTCCATTCTGGAATAATCTATACCTGTCCGTATTTGTCATTTAATTGACATCTTAGCTACAAACAGTTACATTTTGTCAAAAAAAAAACTAAAAACAAATGACATAAACTGCTGGGAAATTTTTCTTCTGAGATCTCCATGCATGCAATCTGGTGCTAGATCAAGACAGTCTCTATAAAACTCTCGTAGCCTGACAAAATATGTAAACATATAGACAGTGATACAGTATAACAAAGAAAATTACAGCTGGTGACCAATTGAAGTTAATGAGTTCGATGACAAAAGAGTATCGGACTTGAAAATGATTTTACTTTACTGTTCATTCGTGAAAATAACCAATTGTTGATAGACGGGAAAAGGTAACGACGCCTCGCAAAATTCTTTCATTGTTACTCGGCAGTTTTCATTAAGCGCAATAGGTTTGACATGAAGATGCACCGGAGTAGCTGTCCAAGGTTACGCGGTTCACTGATTAAACCTTAGCTTGTGCACGGTCATGGACATTCTGACACAAACGCAACCTAAGCTGATCGAAGCTGTGATTGGTGATCATCTAATATGAAGTTTTAGGTTCAACTGCTCGACCAAGATGTGTAAATGACCAACTGATCAGCCTCCCACCAGTTGGGATTCTTTAGTTGATGTCAGAACTGGTCTATTTCGCGGGAAAAATATCTAAAATTATAATCCATCAAATATTTTCGCTCGCTCGCTCGCGATTGGTATAAACACGTCACGTGACCGAATATCCCCCAGCTAAAACTGGGAGATATCCGAGATTATTATTCAACAAATTGTAACACTATCCAAACATGGTCATGATGCTCTCGATATCTGTCATCCGTAGGTAACAGATATCCGGCGACATACGTAGCTTCGTACGTGGGAAGAAAAAGTGAAGTGAAAAAATGTCGACAGAAAGGTTTAAAAATGTTACGAGCTTGGAAATCAATTTTGTTATCAATTTGTTGAATAATAAAACAATTATCCTGCTCAATCTCGCGGAATATCGTCTGATTTTAGGCGACTCGGCCTACGGTCTCGTCGGCTAAGTATCAGACGATATTCCGCGCGATTTCGCAGGATAATTGTTAAATATACCCCTATTTTCAAAACTGCGCGCGTTGTGTTCGCTTCTCGGAACAGATAATGTCCGCGGACAAATATCCTAGCATATTTTCGCGCCAAATGGAGACTATTGTTTATATAGACTGATCTGTAAAAGTCCCGTTGCAGTTGCTTATTATGGTAGTTGCAGGCTCCTAGTAAATATCTTTTCACAATTACAATGTCCCCAATTAGCGCAAGAGTGCAAATACAATTGACACTCAAATAAAGTCATTTATTTTGTTTTTTTATTTTCTCTGCTTCTCTCTCCAGAACATGCTTCGATACTTTTAGATGGCTGACGAGGTCTCGTGGCCAATTCACTCCACCATGAGCTATACAATCGTCGTCTTTGTTTCGTTGTTTGTATGTTTGGCGACCTTGCTTGGACCGGTTGAGTCGGGAGAAAAATTTCTTTTAAAGAAGAATTCCGACGGTACATTCCTCTTGGTACCAGCGCCTGCTAATGCAAGTGTGGAATCCACTGTGGATCTGAAGAACCTTCCCCCAATAGCAGTAGCGGGCAGTAGCTCCAGAGAAGCCCCTGGGGTAAATTCGCAGTCACCTCCTTTACCCGCCTCCTCGGTAAATCCCTCACCCGCTCCAGCCCTTGCCAGTTCACAGGTTTGTCAGAAATTCTGCATGTTAGAGAGGAATAACGCTCACTGACTTAACGGCTACCTATCTTCTCCAATAATCGTCGGTAATATGAGAAAAAAACTTGATCGAAAAAATACATGTAAACAAAATCTGTTCCAGTCCTTCCATATGAAAGTAATAAGTATGGGTTATTGACCAAGTGTGAGGTCAAGATGGCTGGATATTGGCCAAGTTCTTTTTTTGCGTGTTTATGGACCGAGACGAAGTCGAGGTCCATAAACTCGCAAAAAAAAGAACGAGGGCCAATATCCAGCCATCTTGACCGAACAAACTTGGTCAATAAAGGATTTATTATATGGCTTTTGGTGAAATTTTGCTTTCGGGATGCAGCGGGTAGTCCCGAGCGGGCAAGATGGCTCCATCTTGCCTGCTCGGGTAGCCAATCACAGCGCGCGATTTGGTTCATCTTGCCCGCTCACGGAGCTAGCCATATAATAACTTGATTTATAGAGATCTTGAGTTTCCGTGCCCAATATACCAAGAATTCGTAGAGTGCTTAAATCGACCATGCGCACTAATACGAGTCGTGACGGCACTACAAGTAACGATTGTGACATCTGTAGTCATTTCTTTGCCGCAATATACTCAGCACCGTTCAGCAAAACGCAATACGGACAAGGTATGCATTACACATGTGTGTTTGTAACAGCTAGCTCTTTTCCGTTTTTTTTTTTTTCAAGCCTGCGACACAAGCTCCAGTATCTGCACCTTCGCCAGCGCCATGTCCCGGGAACACTCAATGTAAACTGAAGGTGTCACAGGTTTGTAGCGAACTTGAAAACTGTTATTTCCTCATCAGTCTCACTTTTAGTTAATTGACCTCCCTTTGATTTAGGAGTACTGTGGGCGGTTGCTGTCGCAGACATCTTTTTCTCTTGAAGAAAAACTGCATGACTTTATGGGACCAGGCCGTTGTGATCCCTCGAAATAATTAGGGGATGGAAATAGGGAGTTTTAGCAAACCACAACGGCGACGGCGACGAAAGCGTCACCAAACAAAAGGTTTAATGAGCAGAACAATAGTTGTGCACGTGCGTTTTGAATCTTGATACATTTCTTTGCCGTCCTCTACAAAACAACAACGTGAAATGATTAACTTCCATGTATTTTGAACACCGCGAACCGCAATGGCTAATTTTTTGTATCTCCTTTTCGAATTGAACGCTGTCGGTGCATATTTAGCCTGAGCAAGGTTTTAGACCGATAGGCGTACTGAAGAGATTTACAAAGCTGCGACATTCGGAAGTAAAATATAAATACAATTTTTATAAGGCTTCGTCCCCACCGTAGCCGTCGTCATTGCTAAAACTCCCTCATAGTTAATTTCCGGCGTTGTCGCGCACGAAGAATTTAATGTAGAGACGAAGCTACCAATAGTGCTTCGAGGAAACGGGTAGGCAACTTCGTAAAGTGTTGAGAAAGGTGACTACTTGTGAATGGTTCCTAAAAGTTTTTTTTTTGTTTTCTATAGAACGTGATGACCCTTGCTTTGAAGGGAAAAGATGGAATAAGTGGAAAGCCTGGAGCTAAGGTTTGGTAATCATACAGTTTCATTTCTCTTGAGAATAAATGAAGGAAGAGAGATGAGCAATGACAAAAGTGTCGTATATATAAAATGGAGGATTATTTATAGGCTTATCTGATCACTCTTCTCTGCTCGCAGGGGTCCCAAGGACCACCCGGACCTCCAGGAACCGTGGGGCCTAAGGTGAGTGAGAGAGACAAACATACTTAATCAACAGAGACAATCAAACAAAGTTCAAATGATGTTCAGAAAAATTTCAGTGGTTTAGAAAGGTTCCCTGCTCCCTTTATGGCTAAAGAAAAATTGGAAAGCTTAATTAGAACAGCGAATAACTGGTCACACCGGAGGGGTCGTAGATGTAAAGTAAAACAGTTTATGATTATGTGTACCACATATTGGACCGAACTGATACAAACATATCGAAATTTATCTGATTTGTTCGTTTCGTTCATTTCAGGGCCCGAACGGAGATCCAGGTGTTTGTCAGCCATCTCCGGTACTGTATTAACTTGTATTTCTTTTCTTCTTTCTATCATGTGCCATTTAAACAGTTTATACCCATATGACAGTATTATATAAAGAGGTTCTTTTATAACTAACTTGATAACATCTACGCAACTTTCCCGCCAATACGAAGAAGCACTGGCGCGTGTCGATCATCTTCACTCTGATTGGAAGGACGTGTGTAAAGTTGCTACTTGATTGGCTAACATTTCGCATAAGTTTTTTTGGCAAAAAGGGTTGTTCTTACTCTCTCAATATTTTTTCTTCTCGTCTTAGTTTCAGTGCTCTCCCGGGGTTATAGCGACACTTACGGCAAAAATAGTGGAGCTGGAAAAGACCTGCAAGGTAATAAATTTAAATGTAACTGTATATGCCACGAGCCTACCCAGTAAATACAAAAAAGCGGCTCAGTGTTACAATTCTCTGCATAAACTCTCAAAGCACAGGGGGCCCTCACGTCCGTTTAGAATTTGAATAAAGATCAAAGTAGCGTTATCGCGCGTGTTTTGTGTTTGTGGCCGTCATTTTGAATTTTTAATACGCGCGCGCTGTAAATTGCGCGGTCCGCTAGTGCGAGGTCTGGAACCGAGGCTACGGAAGTATGGGACTCGCAGAGTTCTCGGAGGATCTGATCACTTGCCGAAAATAATTAAGTGACTCGTCACTTTATTAGATTTCCGAGCGGGCTCCGAGCGATTTCCGTAATCCCGGTTCCAGACCTCGCACTGGCAGACCGCGCAAATTACCGCGCGCGGGTATTAAGGACGTTCGCGCCATTGTTTCTGCGCATTCCTTACTGCGCACGCAAATTCACATGCCACGTCATGCATCAAGCGCGCGCGCTAAGTACACAAATGAACAATGATAGGGCAGATGGCCATTGCTATAGCTTTGCTTAGATTTAACGATCTTGGATGTTCGGTGACCCCTACTTTTCTTTTCAGAAACAGATTTTATTTACAATTATCTCCACATTGTCCAAAAATGAACAAAAAATCAATGTGGGAAGTTAAAAAAATTTCAAGATTTCTGTCCGCGGGACATAGAATCCTGCCATCTTGCGGCTGCAAGGCGCGTGAAACTATGGTCGCTAAATGCGAACTTGTTCTTTGAGGAACCTCACCAGTTGACTAAATTTGTTTAATAGGTCCATTCAAACCATATGTGGCAGAGAAAATTTCCCTTCAAAGTTCTAATTGCAATATTTTTGGACTTGCAGCCACTGCGGCCTTCTTCGCTAACGAAGCCCGATTTACTCAGATTTAGGTGTTTTTCCGGACATGTGCTCTCCAAAACGAAGTCGGTGGACCCCCCATTTTTTTTACATTTCTGACATCACTAAGTCATTATCTTTCAATGGTAAAATTTTCAGGAAAAAATCAATGTTATAAAATTTTGGCGCGAACGTCCTTAAAAATTCAAAATGGTGGCCACAAACAAAACATTTGTCTTTTATTCATATTCAAAACGGATGTGAGGCTCCCTGTGAGTTTGGGTACTCGAGCGGGCCTTAGGGTGAACTGAATGAATGGACTAGAAACCAGATTTTAAGTATGACCTTAAAAAACCTTTGTTATATCCAGCAGGGCAATTTTGGCGGCTCTGGAGGTCAACCTGACAAACCAAAGTGCGGCCAGGGAAGGTGGTAGGTTGATGTCTGCGCTATTTGGAGTCATATTTTGCTACACTATCTTTAAAATAATGTAAGATTCAGTGAGTTAACGGTGCTGTTAATGATACTGAACTCAGAAAGGCTGACCGGTTGGGGTTAACTGAAATATATATGTACGTTGTTGAGTAACTAGAGTAAGACCTTTGATACGCGTGCAAAAGATACGGCGCGACCTCGACTCAGACTCTCTCGACAACGAAGGCAAAGGCGAGAAGTCTTGGGATCGAGGTTGAATACGCTGGATCGTAACGTAACGCGTAATGACAGTGGGCTCAGTCTATTACTAAGTACTCCCCTGTGTGTATTTGTCTGTAGTAAAGACAATCCCGCAGCCAGTTGTCAGGAGATATACAAGAAAGATGCTGGCGCTGTGAGCGGTGCGTACTGGATAAAAGGCAAGGAAAAACCATTCCAGGTTAGTATGTTGCCAAGCCTTTCACTGCCAAAGTCATTTTTTTATTTTTTTATTTTTTTTTTTTTGGGGGGGGGCCATTATAAAGGAATAAATTCACAACATTCCCTCTACTGGAGATGGGGCGCGGGAGTGCTTTACTTTAGACTCGTGGCATTTATAACCACAGTTCTTTCGTGTTGGGCGTTTTTCCCGACCTGCTTGTATATTCCATAATTGCAGTGTTGTTTTTGTGAGCAGTTGACTGTCAAAAATTACGCTGGGTGATGTTTCACTTGATGAGCCCCGCTATTTTTGTTAGAAAACGTTGCATGTGCCAAATGCTGAAGCCAACCGCACCAAACCTTCAGCCAATCAGAAGGGAAACCGAAACCAAACGGTAAATTGGTTAACGCGTGTTTTCACCTGCTCTTGGCACGCGTCGCATGTTTTTCTTTGAATTCTGGCTGGTTCATTTGTTATGCAGAATCAGTTTTCTATTTACAAGTGTAACTTGAAGCGGATCAGAGTGAGCATGTCACACTTTGTATATCTTCATTCTCGTCCCCAGAGGCCGCGATCCTTTTGGTCAGTTACGGGGATCGCGACCTCTGGCCAGCTCCAACTCCGGAAGTCCGCTTTTCACGGACTTCCCGTCATTCTGCGCATGCCCAGAGCCGAGTCTGACAAATGTGATTGGTTCTGGTCTCAATCTATTGTGTTTACAAAGCCATTCAAAACCGGAATGTCGTTGGACCGGGCCAGAGGTCGCGATCCCCGTCACTGACCAAAAGGATCGCGGCCTCTGGGGACGAGAATGGTATATCTTCAGCTTGCACAAAGTGGCGTATATAACGAAAACCGGATTGGGAACTACCAGAAACAAATCGCAATAAAAGTTGCTAAGTAGCTTGTCGCATTAAAGTAATTCGGTGAATTGTTGCTTGGGAGGAAAAAGATGCGAGAGAAGGGCTTCGGTCCTTTGTAGGGCGTGTCCGGGTGCATCTTGCCTCAGAAGATTTTTAAATTGGAGATCTTTGGAAATAAGATTTCAGGCCACCGTGTTATATTGTCTATTTTTTTTTTAAATTCGGGGTTCAGTCGAACCTTTTCGCGACCCGTCTTAGTGTTGACAATTCAATGTCTGTTTTTGGACTCTATATTTGAATTTCAGACACATTGCGAGATCGAGCCAATGGTGGCTCGTGCCTGGACGCTTGTCGCTCGGGTCCCGGGCAGTTCAATCGAGTTTTCACCAGTCAGCAATACCTGGGCAACCGATAGCGTCATCAACGACGAATCTGCACCGGACACCAACACTCAAAAGGTCATGAAAAACATTGGCTGGGCAGAGTTGCCCAGTAACGTACTGCGAGTGTGTTACGATGGTCCGAAGACGCACTGCGCTACCTTCACACACAACCGTAACATGTCTTTATCAGAACTATTTAATAATCAGTTTGGGGTGACTGTGGATGAGCGCTACACGGTGGAGTCACTATTTCGGGCATTCGGCAAGACTTGTGATCTGGAACGCCTGCACAAACAGTGGTGTGGTTTGAATACTGCCAGTGTATGCCACCCACAGGACATCAATCCAAATCTGAATCCAACCAATCATATCGCGCGGATTGGTTGCCTAGGTGACCTTTTGAGGACTTGTGGACCGAATGATTACGCCCTTGGTATTGGTGTAACGAGTTGCTATGATGGTTACGGATGCTCTAAAGTCGGACCCATGACACCGAACTTGCACTACGCATGCGTACCCAGCTATGGTGCTTTCAATCAAACATCGTTCCTCTACGTTCTGTAAACCGTGGATTCCTTTTGTAACCTTCCACCAAACAATTGGCCAGAATTTCATCGACGTTATGGGTTTGCCCAGTTATTGCTGACGGGATGGAAAATCTCACCATAAAATCGCATTTAATCTCAAGCCCAAGTGGACCAATTTTTCACTCATTCATCGGTCATTTCGTACAAGCCTCGTCAACAGTTAGATGTCTTCATCTAAGTTTAGAATTCTTGTAGCCGGGTGAGTAATGAGCGCTGTTCATTTAATTGCAGACGCATTGTGAAATGATTCGAGTGGAGCCACGAGGCGACATACTCAATCCAGACAAACCCGCCACGGCGCTGGGGGGCTGGACACTAGTTGCCCGGATAAATGGTGGCAAAGACGAATTTTCACCCGTCAGTGACAACTGGGCAAATGAAAAAACGTTCAATGATGAAACTTCACCAGACACAACACAGAAGACGTCCATGAAAAACGATGGTTGGTCAGCAATAAAGTGCGACAAGATCTTGGTGTGTTTATCAGGTCCAACAACGAGCTGCGCCCCCTTCACACACAATAAAAACATGCCACTTGCAGAGTTGTTTAAAACTCAGTTTGGAGTTGTCCCCGCCGAGCAATATACCTTCGCTACACTTCTCAAAGCTTTCGGAAAGAGCTGTGATTTGTCCGTTCTTCGTCAAGGTTGGTGCGGTCTCAACTTAGCTAACACTTGCAACCCACAGAAAGACAACCCTAACGTTACGCCTGTAAAGACAACTCATATTGCAAGAATAGGGTGCATAGGTGACCAACAGGCAACCTGTTTTCCAGATGATTTTGCCTTCGGAGTAGGAGTCAGTTCTTGTAAGGACGGCTATGGCTGCACGGCTGTCGGAAAGTCCAAAAATCTTCATTATCGATGTAATTACGTACATGGAACATTAATGGAAACGGCTTATCTCTATGTCCAGTGATCGTTATTCGGACGATAGTCACGCAATTCTAGTAATGGTACAGTTGTCACACAAAGCTCATAGTGACATATGAGAGTGGATGAAACAACCTTCATTAGAAGCTGAATTAGTTATTTAAATAGGAGACTGCTCCACTTTTTTAACCATGTGTCATCTCATTTAAATACTGAACAACAGTATTTTTTTTAACCCAAGAAAAATAACTACCTTTAAGCCACTCTGGAACATAAATAAAATTGTCATTTCAAGTCAATTAAATATCTTGTGACGATTTTAATATCATTT
>JAHPZR010016614.1:120000-130000 GCA_019787425.1 Platygyra sinensis | reverse complement strand
AGTAGTCCATGGACTGGGGATCAGTGTTTTGTCTATCACCCAATTTCAGTTTCATCGCTGTTTGCCATTTTAAAAAGTCCGGCTTCTGTGATGCGCAAGAAAACTTTCATTTAGAGTTAAAGCTTAAAGCCTGGTTTTCATATGTCGGGAAAATCCCAGACGATTGGGGATTTCACTTTTTGCCAACCATCCCAGATTTTGCCGATATAAATGGATATTCGCCAGTTAATTGGTAAATAGCTTATAGTAGTTATAGTTTCTTTTTCTTGTTTGCATTTTTCTTTTTTTTCTTTTTTTTCTTTTTTTTCTCGAAGATATTAGCTTTTAAGCTACACTTAAATTCGAGGTTAAATAAAGTTATGTTATGTTATATGTCTGTCCCAGATTTTTTATCGATTATGAATTTGGCGGTGAACCGCAAGGTGCGGCCAAAAATCCCCGAGCCCACTTGAACCACAAATGTTAAAACAAAGCATTTCAGCAATTTAGAGGGATTGGTAAAGATCGGAAAAACCATTGCCGATGGACCTGTTGATGGACGCCAACATCCCCAGGAATGATCACCGTGATCACTGCTGAAATCGGGGATGTATCGGGAAAATGAGAAACGCTCGCCAATTCTCCAGAATTTGTCCCCCATTTCATTCCCAGCCGATCGGGATTATCGATGATTTCAAGTTTTCTTTTAGTCGAGCAAAATCTGAGATGGTCAGGGACAGTAAAAATCCCAGAACCATCTGGGTATTTTCAAGACATATATGAAAACCGGCTTAAGCTTAACTTAAATTTAATTACAAGGGCCCTAGGTCAGCCACACCTTTTGGTTTTGTTTACAGGCGAGAATTTGGCTATTTAACAATTATTCTTTGAAATCGAGGTGAATAGTGGCAGAATATTTACCGAGCCGCGAAGCGGCGAGGTAAAGTATTCTGCCACTATTCACCGAGATTGAGAAGAATAATTGTTTTAGTATATACACAAGAAGTGATCTCAACAACATTTTCAGAAAGGACAACCCGTAAAAATGGATTTGATTTGACCTCTCCATGCATGCGTGGAAAAAACGTGCAAGCTGTGCAAAGCATGCGCGCATTCCGCGAAAACTATTTACAGAAATCTTTTGAACATGGAAATATAGTGTAATCCTTTTCCCCCTGAAAAAAAACTTCGGGACAGTCTAGAATGAACGGCTCCCCTTAAACACCGTTCACATCAGTGTGAATCCAAACAAAAAAAAAAAAAAACCCCCTTCTCTTCCCCCAAAAAAAAGTATGCTTAGATTACAAAAGTGATTCTTTATTTTTGTTTGGCTTACGCATTATTCGACGGTCGCTAGGAGGTGATAATGCTGCATTAGGCCCGAGATATGCGAACCAAATCAGATTGCTTAAACCACCAAGATCACTGAGTGGTGTATCTACTAATATTATTTTATTCGAAGCCTGTCGAAACTAAGAAAAAATCACTGTGAGAAGCTACTCAAAGATAATTAAATCATACGTTCAGGAACACAGCTTACAAGTAAAACAATACGTATAGGCTTCCACACCATGCCCTATTCAATAATTTCGATGTTCATCGACAATGGGCGTAGGGCTGACTTGGGGTCCTTTACGCTTAAATTATATGCAGAAAGACCTTGGAATACTTTTTCGAAAAGAATCCCGAAAAAAGTACAAATAACGTCAAACGATGAACTGTAGTAAGGTATCTCTCTAAGGGACCTATCCTCTTTTCAACCAAGATTTTGTTTTCTTTTTGCTCGGTGCGCGAACTAATGTAATTCTTAAGACCTTCCTAAAAGATTCGCGGAAAGATCATGGAAAGTCAGTGGGGGGGGGGAATAGTACTGAAGACACGTAGACCAGGGCGAAAATCTACATCAAGAATTTTAGATCAGAGATTGTTCTTAGACGGGTTACCAAGCTTGCATGGACAAGTTTAGATTAATCCCTTGTTTAAAAAGCCTCATTAATCAATGAAGAAATTCACGGAATTCCAAGCCACAGCTAAAAACGAATGCGGACTCACACCTCCGTCCAGACATGTTTGAATGTTGTTGACTGAGAGAGCAGAAGAAAGAGTTGGACTGGAACTAGCCTCGTTACTGGTGCGTTTGGAAAAAGCCGGGAAGATGGTTCAAGGATGGCGGGAGTGAACAAGGTCGGATTAGAAGATTGTGTGTCTCTCTTTTTGTAATATCAGGTTAGGGCCAAATCTGGGGACTACCAACTAAGATAATATTTCAAGAGTGGTAGTAGCAATTACATGTAGTTTAGCTTTAGCGCAGTTTAACAACACCGGCTCCATTTTCGTTTTGAAGGCACTGGTAGATGCTTTGTTCGGAGGCAAAGTACACATCCCTCTCGGAACGAACCGAAAAACGTGCGCCAGTTTTTAACTTATTGTTTGCTGCCGGCAGAAACAAAAGCTGTTGTTGTTGGTGACATATCAAAAACTCCGCGTGATCTTAACCATGTACCAAAAAAATCCGGAATCTCTGTTGAAAGTCAAATGGAAACAAATTTTCCGGAATTTCCGTTCGGCCGGGGTTGTGACGGTTGTCAAGGTTGACGTTGGTTGTGAAGGGTTGACGGGGTTGATGAGGGTTGTCGGGGTTGTGAGTGTTGTTGGGTTTGACAGGTTGTCAAGGTTGACAGGGTTGTGAAGGTTGACAGGGTTGTCAACGTTGACAGGGTTGTGAGGGTCGTCAGGGTTCTGAGGGTTGTGAGGGGTGTCACGGTTGTCAGGCTTGTGAGGGTTTACAAGGTTGTCAGGGTTGACGGGGTTGTCAGGGTTGTCAAGGTGTTGAGGGTTGTCAGAGTTATGAAGGGTGTCAGGGTTGTGAGGGCTGACGGGGCTGTGAGGGTTGTCAGGATTGTTGGGGTTGTGAGGGTTGACAGGGTTGATGACGTTGCGAGGATTGTGGGGGTTGTCAGGGTTGATGGGGTTGTTAGGGTTGTCAGGGTTGACGGGGTTGTCAGGGTTGATGATGTGAGGGTTGACGGGGTTGTGACGGTTGACGGGGTTGTGAGGGTTGATGGGGTTGTGAGGGTTGACAGGATTGTGAGGGTTGACGGAGTTGTGAGGGTTGTCAGGGATGTGAAGCTGAGGGTTGTCTGGGGTGTGAGGGTTGACAGAGTTGTGAGGATTGTGAGGGTTGACAGGTCTGTGAGGGGTGTTAGGGTGTTGAGGGTTGGCTGGGGTGTGAGGGTTGTTGGGGTTGCGAGGGTTGACAGAGTTGTGAGGATTGACAGGTTTGTGAGGGGTGTCAGGGTTTCAACTGTGGCACCAAGTCTAATAAGCTTATATTTACGTCAAGAAGAAGTAGGTTTTGATCACTCTAGTAGAGTAATCTACAGCAGGCATGTACTGTGTGTATTGTTGTTGCAGTGCAGTAGGTGCTCATACTTTGTTCTTTGGTAAGAAACCTGGCTGCTTAAAAACAGGAAAAAAAGACACTAGCTGCCCTGAAAGTCCCTTTCTGTCAGGAACTCTAAATTGTGTTATAAATCGGCACTGCCAAGCAAAAAAATAACTTTATGATATTGCTGGCTGATCATGAGCCTGTGATAGACAAGCTTCCGGTTCAGATGTGACACCCTTTATACTCCTAGGGTAAGGCATGGCATGGGTTCTTAAGATAATATGACAAGACCACTCTACCCAGTATTCCAGATCATGTGAACTAAAGGCATCGGCAGTCAAGTGTCGATTGATACACTTAATTGATACTCAATTGACACTCAATCAACGCCTGTTGAAACTTGATTGACACTTCAACAACATCTCCGTTGACAGTCAGTCAAGAGTCAACTAATTTTTGTAAACATGCAGTGAGTGTTGATTGATAGATTTGAGTCAGATAACACTCACCCTTGGAACTGTTGACTAAGTGTCTATCAGGCATCGATCGAGTGTCAATCAAGTATATACTGAGACGTTGATCAAGTGTCAACCGAGTATCTATTAAAATGTCCATCGAGTTGATGATCGAGCATTGGTGGAGGTTATCAATTGATGCTTAACCATGGATGCCTTCACCATGTATGGTACAACATTCCGTCAATTATTAGTACACCTTGTGTCCATTCTGCATAAACTTTTGTCATTCTTCTCATAGATCCCTAGAAGAAGTCAATAAACTAGCAGATGCTGCCAGTCTCGTCAACAGGACAGGCCCTGTACAGGTGTTGCATTTCTCTGTCAATCCCAACTCTGATGAGTACAAACTATTAGAGTTGCCGAGAAGTATACTGGAGACCCTTGATGTTGGAAATAGGTAAGCAGAATCTGGTGAATCCATCTTGGTCATCCTAAACTGAATTTCCTCCTGCACAATGTTGGCAAGTATAGTCAACATTGTCAGTACAACTGGCTCTGGAGAAGCTGAGCTACTAGAAGGTAAACAGGCCTTGGATTATGTTTACTAAAGGCATCCTTAATCAACACTCCATTGGTAACCTTGATCAATCCTTGATTGGATACTCAATCAACATCACAGCTGACACTCGATGGATGCTTAATCAACTTCTTGGTCAACTGTCCGAGGCCGAGAGTCAACTTATTTTTGCAGAGTTGCCATTGAGTGTTGATCAATACTTACAAGTCAGTTGACGCTCAGCCAACTATTGACTGACGGCTGATCGAAAATCAATCCAGGAGTTGATCAAGTGCTGCTGGGTAAGACTTCTCAGATGAGTATCACCTCAGCAGCAGTGAGCTGTAACAGACTAAAATCCCATTCATGTTCATAGTGCCTAACTGTTTTCTATATTTGACCAATCTTATTATTTGCAGTGTGGCTATAAGAGGGGATCATCAAGATGAAGCTGTCTTGTGCACGGATAAAGCAACATTTGATCTGAAAGTGGCTGAGACTTCTAATTCTCTGCTGTTAGTACCTCACTGTTCCTTGCCCAAGGAGGAAGGTAATTTGTCTTCAGTCTCAGTTATTTGCTTATTCTTACTTATTATAAGTTGTAATTTTTTTAAACTTTTTATGCAGTTAACTGTGTCACAGCTGATATAATACACTGGAGATGTATTGAAACATATTGAGCGGTGTCTAAATGTCATTAATTACTGTTCTATTTTAGCGTAGCAGCTTCCTCCTTCATGTACCTTTTCATTTCAAGGATGTTAGCTAACGCTCTGTTGTAAACATTTTAATTTCCATTTTGTCCTGGCTCCCTCAACTGTTAAATCCAGTCATCATTCTATGTTATTTCACCTTTAAGACTTCACCCACTCTCCTCACCTGTCCTACTCCACTGTTAATTTTAAACCTCCTGGTCTCTAATAATATCAAATTCTATTTTTTTTGGTAGAATTCAAATCTGAAGTCTCTCCATTAGTTCACAGAGAGGTAAGACTGGATCACCAAATTAAAAAAAAATTCTCATTTTGATGAAAACCACCAGTATGCTGAGAGCAGGGAATTAGGATCATAAGTCCTTAAGTCATCCTGAGCTTGGTAAAGTGTAAAAATAATGATCCCTTAAAAGACCCATAATCAACTTCTCTATCGATACTCGATTAGCATCCTGATCAATACATGGTCAACACTTGATCAACTTTTAATTGGCATCTTGACTGACAGTCAATCGGTACTCAATCAATAGTCAGCTGGGTGTTGCTGATTCATACATGTATGCATCAATCGAAAATTAGTTGATTCTTGATTGACTGTTGACCGAGATGTTGATGGAGTGCGTATCATCAAGATGTCGATTAAGGGCTAATCGAAGGTATTGATTGAGGGCACCGCTCAACACTCAACTGCCAATGCCTTAAGTGCACATGATGCAGGACTTATCATAAGGTTTACAATAAGTAATTTATTGATAAAACTGTTAATGTTTTTGTTTGACAGGTTTCTAGTTGTCACACCATGTACTTTGAAGTGAAACAATGCAGGCCGCGTTTGGAAAAACTCAAATACCTCCTAAATGAAAATCCGTTCAAGGGATCAGAAAATGAAAATGATCGGTCTGAAGGATCTCTTACAAACAGGGCAAGTCTGGTGTGTTAACTTCATTTAATTCTGACATATAAACCTTGTTATGCTTTAATTCCCAAGAGAGGAAAAATCTGTCTCTAATCTCTAGTCAGAACTGAGAGATGATGGGTGACATACTGGTATTCTCAAACACTAATACGTAAAGAAATTATTCCGAAATCAGTTTTCAAATTATCATTTTAATTTCCGAAACAGAGGGGTTATCATTTTTTAAAATAAAAATAGCTTCCTGTACAGACAAATATGCTTTTATAGTAACTGTCAAATGAAAGCTTCTTAATTGAAAGTAATAATAAGATAACGTTGAGGAATTTTTGTGCGGTTGAAAGACTCTGCTAATATTTAATATTTATTTCATATTAACTTTTTTTTTTTTTTTTCAATTTTGCAGTACTCTCTTTTGGACTTACTTTCCAAAGTGCAAGCAAGTGAAAAAGAGCTTCTTGAGGCCTTAAAGAAAATTGAGGCTCTAGAAATTGATGGTGGGTTTCATTGCTTGCCTGTGGATCAAAACAGTTACCGTTAATATTAATTAAATCAAATATAGAACAAAGAGTACTGTTCAAGTAAATAGTCTTTAGTTATTAACATCAAGAGAAACATGTCAGTCATCGTTGTAAGGAGACTGAGGGTGGCTGGCACAGAATTTAACCCTTGATCGACATCTTGATAAATACTCGATTGACATCCTGATCGATACTCATTTGACACTCTATTGGCACTTAATCATATGTTTTTTTTTGTTTTTTTTTATTAGACGTTTTTTATTTACTTACTTTACAAAATTACATTATTTACACCATTTACATTACAATACTCAATTACAATAAACTATTTACATCCTTGCAATACAAGAAAAAACATATAACGAAATTGACACGTATCATTAACTGGAACTATAACTTCTACTTTATCCTCCTATTTACACAACGATTGACTATACAAAAATTGTTTTCGGAGTTACACTAAAGATCGGCTTTAAATTCATGTAAATATTAATTACAGCTAAAAACAAGGAGAAGATTACAATAAAGTTGGATTGTACAAAAGAACGTCAACTGTAGAGGGAAGCAAAACAAAAAAGAAATGGGGGAAAGAGAGATAAAAGGGGAAGATAAATAACTGAGTTGATATGTATAATTGTTGACTCTGTAACTAGTGCCTTTCTTTCCTACATGTATTAACATCGTTGCTTCGGCTACTCGGAAAGTTTTTCAAAAATAAATTTATACTTAAGATTAGCTATAAATTCATTTACTGATATCTCGCCATGCATTAATTTCTGATTGTACAAGTAATATTTGGCATATAAAAAGGTGAAGTTTAACTTTCTGATAATGTTTGATTCCTTGCTTGAAGTGTCAACTTTCGTACCAAAAATTAATTCAGTTGGTAAAAGACCGACGGAGGTGACATTTTCTTTGTTGAACCATTTTATCACCTCTAAAAAGAATAATTGGCTCCAATTACAGCTATGGAAGGTGTGAAATTATGGAATCATTCATTTCACAATATGGACACTTTGCGTCCTCCGCCAATCCAAAGAGGAATAACTCCTTCTTGGTGACTACTATTCTATGTAAAAGTTTGAAATAAAATTCCTTAAGTTTGTTATCTTTACAAACACATTTCACGCGGCAAAAAAAGGTTTTCAGAGATTCTTGATCAATTTGCAGGTCTCTTTCCCATTTAGAAAGAGCCTTCAGCTCAACTGGTTCTTTGTTTATGAGGAGCCAATAATAGTCTCTATTTTTCATTTTGGTTAAATTTAAAGAGATCTCTGGGGAAAACTGAAACATGCTATTTAACAGCATATCTGATCTGTCCGTGGGGTTAGCCCTCGCACTTTCTACAAAGTGTCTAGGAATAGCAGAAACTACTTGAAAGTAGATGAGAAAGTTGCATTTAAGATCATATTTTTGGATGAATTCTGAGTAAGAAAGAAAATTCCCATCTGTTTTGAGAAGATCATGCACCAGATAGACGCCACGATCGTACCAGTTCCTGTAGAAAATGCTGTGACCGTGGATTAAAATATCTTTGTTGTTAAATAAAATTTGTTCTTGGCCGGACTGATTAGGAAAAGATTCTTTCAGTTCCAAGAAATACAGGAGAATCAATTTATAGAACTGAGGTAGCTCAATCTGATCGAGAAATTTCTTGTCATAATTACATCGTAATATGAAGTTTAGGCCCCCGTATCTTTCGAAAAAATAGTTAGGAATCGCCTTCCAAGATTCACCACTTCTATAGTCAACAGCTAACAGTCTAGAGATCCAAGCTAACTTCAATGATTTTGATAAAGCATATATACTTGGTGCTCGTAGACCTCCTTGGTCGTAATCTAAAAACATCACTTTACGCTTAATTTTGTCCTTTTTATTTTTCCAAATGAATTTAAATATGGCCGAATTCACAGCGTTAAGATATTCGAGAGGAACATCAAGGCTGGATAGAGAGTGTATCAGTTGTGAGATGCCAAGACTTTTAGCTATTAGGCACCTTCCAAATATTGTAAGACTCCGACAGTTCCATATGTCAAGGATGGACTTCAATTTTTGCAATTTTAACGTAAAGTTGTATTTTTCATTTTCTTTCTCATTATAGGAGATAAAAGTGCCCAGCACACGAATTGGTTTTTCTGGCCATTGAAATCCAAAGGGTTTGTCTTGTCTATGCCTCCACGGTCCCAGCCACAAAGCTTTAGTTTTCGAAGGGTTCAATTTCAGGCCAGAAATATCGCCAAAATTTTCCAATACAGCAATTGCCTTGTTAATCGAGTTACAGTTACTGTTAAGAAGCGTGGTATCATCAGCAAATTGGCTTAGTTTTAATTCCTTACCGAAAATATTTATACCCTGAATTTCTTTATCTTGCCTGATTTTGCACGCTAGTAATTCCGCGGCCAAGATAAATAGACATGGGGACAGAGGACAACCTTGTCTCACTCCTCTTGACAAGCGAAAATAATTAGTGCAGAAACCATTGTTTAGGACTGCACTCTCTGAGTTAACATAAAATATGGAAATCCAGCGTTGAATGCTTTCACCAAAATTAAAAAGCTGAATCGTTCTTTGTATAAATTTCCATTCAATTGTGTCGAAAGCCTTTCGAAAATCAAGCTGTAAAAGTATACCTGGAATGTTGCGAAGCTTTGTTTGTTCAAGGATGTCATTTATTAGCCTGATGTTTTGACCGATGTATCTACCTTTTATGAAACCTGTTTGATCAGGATTAATTAGCAGGGTTAAGACTTTTTCCAGTCTCTTGGTAATAACTTTTGATGCAATTTTGTAGTCTACGTTTAATAGCGTTATTGGGCGCCAATTAGCGAGTGAGGAGAGGTCGGAGTCCTCTTTGGGTATAAGAGTAATTACACCTCTCCGTTGTGAGGGTGCCATTTCACCCACTCTGTACGAAGCGTTGAAACTGTCAACAAGATCCTTACCCAGTAAATCAAAAAAACAGTTGTAAAATTCCCAAGTAAATCCATCCTCGCCTGGTGATTTACCTCTGCTGAATGTGGATAAAATGTCTTTGCACTCCTTGAGAGTGATATCTCCTTCTAACTTACTACTCACCGAATCTTCGAGTCTAGGTAATTCTAAGTTTTCAATAAAACTTATGAATTGCGCATTTTCAAAGCTAGTGGTAGAAGTATAGAGCTCTTTATAAAATATCTCAATTTCCTCAAGTATTTGTTTTTCTTTGGTCACTGACTTACCCTCCGGATGCTTCAACTCCTTTATTGTTTTATGACTGTAATTTCGTTTCTCTAGGTTGAAGAAATATTTAGTCGGTTTTTCACCCTGCTCAATCCATCTTGTTTTAGAGCGAACAATTGAGCCCTTTCCTCTGTTTTCATAGATGAGACAAAGTTCCTGTTTCAACTGGTTATGTTCAGCTTCTAAGCCGTTTCTCGATGGCTGTCGGCACCGCTACCGCTAGAAATGAATTGGTCTAGATCGTCCAGTCTCT
>JAHPZR010016614.1:90000-115000 GCA_019787425.1 Platygyra sinensis | reverse complement strand
AGGTGTAGTGGCCTCACAGTTGGTATGCTCACCGCCAGCACAAGGCAATTTTTCTTGCCACGTCTCACAATTTTGTTGTGACACAAGTTGCAAAAAAACAGTTTGGGAAGTTTTACTATCACAAAGATTGCTCTAACATGCAGATTATTTTTAAGATGTGTTTTTATGTGTCTAGGAGTGTTGCACTAATCTGTGGTTCTTGCAATTTGTCTTGTTATGGCATGACAAAATTGGAGCCAAGTATGTTGCAGAAATCATTGTTTATGGTAACAATACATCTAGCTTTCGCTTTTAATTTTGTTGTCACTGCTTTGTGTTAGGGTATCGCTTTGAAGGACATGAGAAGTCTCCCACCTGTAATTTGGCATTTTCCTGCTTCTGAACTCCCAGATGATCCTGCACTTAGGTAATTAATTCACATTACCATACAACAGGTACATCATAAAATAATGTGTGTGTTGAGACAGAGGCCTTTTCAAAATCATTAATAATTCATCAAGTTCAAACAAAAGAAATCCCGACCAGCCTGCGGCTCGTGTTCCCACAGCACTTTTTGTTCTCCCAAACTTCCACTCGTGTTTGTATAACTCGATAGAAATACGGTACGTTTTCTATTTCTTAATTAAGGACGGTGCCTACTATTGTTATTGCGCATACGGTCTGCGCATCTCGAGATACTCGGATTTCCTATGGGTGTGGTGCTTATAATACAGGGATATTTTTGCGCGGTTCAAAACTATGCGGAGAAAGTAGAACTTAGCAAGTGCTCTTGGTATCCAAAAAGAAAATTGGGGGTTAAAACCACGCATTTTTCAGAGATAATTAAGCTTTAATTGGGAAAAGAACGCCATACATTGCTTTGTATTTTAAAGCTTTTTACAAATATTGTTGATTAATTATCTTCGAAAAATGCGTGGTAACCGCCAATTTTCTTTTCGGATTTCAATAGCACTCGTTATGATTTGCTTTTCCCGCATATTCAGTGAACCGCGCACAAATACCTTTGAATTAGTAGGCACCGTCCTTAAAGTACTGTAAAATATTCAATATAAGGCAAATAAAAAAAAGGAAATCCAATCATTTGGAGCAGTTTTCTTTTTGATACCAGGCAATGGAGATGTACCTGTGACATTGAAATATCTTTCTTTTATTGACAGGTTCATGAAACTGTTTAAAGTACAATGCAAGTGGACATTTGATGAGATACAGCCTTATATTAGGTTACTACATAAGCACTTCTGAGTTTATTCTTTCTTAAAGAATAGGTCGTTCTCTGTTAGGAGTATTCCTCTGGGAGACAGTTTGGAGTTATCTGTACACATATGCTGGGCAGGTCTCCGAGACAGGCTTTACATAAGCATCCTATGCATGTTCTTATTGCTTGTCATGCACTCCTCCTTGATGTGGAGGGAGGAAAGATTGTGTAACAAGCCCAGAGTGTCTCCAGAATCATTGTAACAAGAACATAGAGTGATTTTTTCACACCTCAGCCAGTACATTGCAAAACATTCAGGCAGGCTGTTGATGACAGATTAAAATGATATTTTCTTTCTTTCCTTTAGAGATCTTGAGGCACCTGGGCAGTCACTAAATGCTCTTTTAATGAAGTTTGCACGGTCATCGACAGACGTGACAGGAGTGAAGGTCTACAACTCCAAAAAACCCACATAAGGATGTTTTTAACCAGAGCTTCACAGTGCAGTTGATATTGAAGCAGTACAAACAGTTATCCAAACTGGGAATACTTGGAACGGAATCAATATCTGGGAGGCATCTTGTACATTGGAAATTATGATGCAGAGTGAATGAAGCAACTGGCAGTTCATTTTCAACGTGTAAAAAAATTGGCAGTGGGTGTTGTATAGGCCTTTTTGTGAGGATTGCAATGCAGAGGGCCCAACATAGGTTTGGCAGGATATGGGATGAGTATAAAAATGAAAGCAGAGTTCAAGACAATAGGACACTTAAGCTGGCAGCATGCAGGTTGCTCTCATGTTGACAGGTGGGATGCGGCAGTTTTGCAATTGATGGCAGGATGCAGGATGGAAAATGGAAAATAACACATTACAGACATTATGCTGAGAGCTGCAACTCTAACCAGGAGGGATCAAAGATCAATATTCTCTAACTGGAGCAAGATAGCATGATTGAGCCAAAATCAGTGTCGAGATGTGGCATTGGAAAAACATATGTTGGACCCTCAACGCAGTACTAATCTTTCTAATTAATTTTCTGAACCCCCAGATGATCAGGAAGGAGAGAGGGATGTTGAGTAATAACATTCATGTCAGTCAAATTCAGCCCAAGTAACTTTAATTTTAAAGACCATACTAAAATGTACAAATTCCAACAAGTTTAAATATAATACACTGTTACACCTTCATGAGTTCTCCCTTGTACATAAAAAGACCCTTAGCATAAATGGCGCCTAAATTTAAATAACACTCGGACATCCGTAGCCTCACATTCATGTGAAAATTCCTTTGTTTTGAAACATGAATGTGAGGCTAAGGATGTACAAAGTATTGTTATTCAAATTTAGGCACCAGTTATGCAAATGATCTACCATTTACTGTAAAAGCCAAATATTTTTGACACAACTAGATATTCATGTTACAGGGTAATCTTAAATGTAGCCTGTGTACAGTTGCCTGCTCTCCTAAAGAAAAATCAGAGAGGCATCTATGTGAATGTTAATTTATTGCTTATAAATGAAAACTATTTCAGTGTTATCACATCTGAAGTGACTCTAAGAGACAACAGGAAACTGCTCTCTGTATGAGACAGTTAGTGACCTTTGCTATGTCAACAGGTAAATATGGATCACTTACACATTATTTTTCCTGATCACCTCCATTAGCAGGCTTTTAAACTACAGAATTCTTAAAGGAAACCCTGCTCAACATCATGGTCTCTACAACTAACTCTTGGGACATTTGTCAACATGACTGATACAGAAGCACTTACATGTATTTCAACAAATTAAGGACTCTTGCACTAATTTTTTCTGTGCATCTGTACTGCATACACCAATTTACAAGCCATGTCATGAATGAGCATGGGTGCTAAGTAATAAAATGAGCAATGATAGGGCAGATGGCCATTGCTAAAGTTTTTTCCTGGGTTTAACAATCTCTGTAGACCATGCTGAATTATGCACGCCACACATTTTATCTCTGAAACAGTCGGTGACCCTCAATTTTTTGGCATTTCTGACACCAGTAACTTATTACCTGACTGCAGTCAACATTGTAAAATAGATCTATCAACCAGAAAATTTTCATATCAACATTAAACATTTTTAATACAAAAAATCCCTTTCTCCAATATTTTTAAGGAGAGGGCACCTGTACACAAGCTATCATAAGTTCTCCTAACCTTGTAGTTAGTATCTGGAATCAGTGTTTTCAACCAGTCACAACAAAGTAAGTTTCTCTTCACTGCTGTTACTATGCCAAGAATACTGCTACAATATTTTCTTAATTCTTTCTTTGTGTGAAATTCTGTGGTGACAATCGGTTAAAGATGGCACCATTTTGACATTGAACAACAAAAATAAATAATTTACTAGTTTTGTTTATTCTGACCAACCTCGTTCCCATGGTCTCTCATCTTACCGCTCGCCCCAGGGGGCGGTAAGATTAGAGACCCTGGGAACAAGATTGTATTTTGACAAAAATGTTGCACAATTTGGAAATCATATAAATTTGCAAACAAATTCCCATTATTTTTGACTAACAACTGCCCAGTTCCAGCTATGAGAAGCACTTAAATTAGGGAATCATGTAACTGTATCCAATGAAACAAGACAAAGAGTTGGCACTGTTAAAAAAACATTTGACAGAACTCCCTACAGGGATGCCTGAAAAAGGCAACTGGACATTTTTGATAAAATTATTACTCAGTAAACTTATCTTTGTCCACATGCATAAAAAAAAGAGGAAAGGAACTTATTTAACAGCTACAGAACAAGATTTTAAAATGTGCAAATTAGAAAAGCACATCCATTTGAATAGAGTGGTTGAGTATAATGTGTCGTAACAGAAGACCAGCAAAATAATGTGAGATAAATATACTACCCGATGGTAAATACATGTATGTCATTCCTGTGGTTTGATAATGTCAAAGTCCTTTCAATCCATAAGCTCTTCAGATTTACACTATAAATAATTAGTATTATTAGTAGCGACTCAACTGTGTTTTATTGGAAACACGTTAATCTGATTGGCTCTCTCATTGTTTTCTATTTGCCGATTGACAACCATTGTGTTCGCACTGCCCTTGAAAATGGAAATTATTCATAAGCCAAGGCTTAATAATACACAAAATTGCAGTTTTTATGCTGTAAATCATTTTTAGTGTCTACTAAAACAATTAGAATACTCGCCCTTGTTTTCCATGAGGGACAGTCAAATTACCTAGTATGCCTTGTTGACTATTCCCTGATAGAAAACTTTGGCTCATAGTCTAATTGTTAATTAAATTAGTATTCTATAATTAGATAGAATGTGAGTAGAAGCATTGTAGTCACTGTCACTGCTTTGACTGCTGCATCATGTACATCACTGTAAGTATACATGTTTGCAAAAGGAAACAGGTGATTCATTTTCTCTCTGCTAAAGTCTAGTGAATACATCTCTTGAAATCCAACTGGTTTCATCAGACTTTTTTCAGTGAAAAGCAACTGATGTGAAGGTGATCACACAGTTCACGTACCTATGACAGAGGACAATTAATTCTATAAAATAATCAAATACATATATCTTATTAGACATTTTGTTGTGTAGTATCGCTGAGTATTTTTACGAGTTGTGCTGTATTTTGGCAAGCCCGTAGGCGATTCATTATCAAACACGCCAAATTGGATGTTTGTGCAAGCGAATTTCATGGATATTAATTACAGGGAATGTGTGATAGAAGTATGCGAAGTGGAACGGAATTGGCGCAGGAAATCCAGCTAATAAACTGATTGGTCAACCGGGTAGGAAACCAGTCTAACCAGTCCTCTGGAGTACAAATACCGCGTGATATTTGTACTCGTCTTAAGCATTATTTGTACTCTGCGAAGTGCAGTTGGATAATAAACTCACATATTGTAATCTGCAAACATCCAAGTGGCCCATCAGGCCATCGCATATTTCCTGATTCTGTATCATGAAGTGACTAGGAGTATTTCTACGCCCCCTGGATGCAGCGCTAGTCCATTGCAGGGAATACCCACAGAATTAAGTTTGCCAGTTGCCATTTATACACCTGAGTAGGAGGGGGGGGGGGGGCACTGTGAGAGCAGAGGGTCTTTGCCCATGAACATAACACAATTAATAGGCCCTTTGTACGATCTGGTCACAGTATGGAATAAATTATGTTGGGAAGCAAATAATACAGTGGGACTTCCAAAACAGGAATTCGAACCGGTCCAGCCCATTGTTCCTTTATTTTGTGTGGTAAGAACATTAGTGACACACTCGGCTATGCCTGGTGTGCCACTTTTTTGTTCTTACCACATTTTGACGTCATCTGTGATCTATTACTGAACAGACGTACGGCAACATGGAATCTATTTGTTCACTATCATTCGGTCATTCTGAGTAATGTACAAAAATGCTTCATGGCATCTATTCAAAATGCTAACATAAGCTTAACTACAGTGGGCCAAAAGATCAGCTCAATCTTGGTAGGGGCATAAGCATCCTTTAAAAATGTTTTTCTTACAGGAAGTTCAGTGTGAGTTTTACTTACCAAGAATATTCCATAGTGGATGTGACAAACTGCTACTGCTGTAGTGTAGAAAATGAGAATTCCAACCTCTAATTCAGTTGATCTTACAAAGGGTACAATAAGCACCCAGATGAACAGAGGATAAAACATTGCATTTACAGATTGACATCGCTGATTGGCCATTGTACTCACAATCAATCGGCACTGAAACAAATGACAAATTTAAAAGCTCGTTAGTCAAAGGAGCTCTGTCACAGTTTGCACATCTTGAAAGGTTGAGCCTGAATTTTCAAGTTTGATGTTTGTAATTCATGTTAATGTTCTCCATCCTTTTTCCTTAATGGTTTATTATTATCATGGTGTTTTTCTATCTTTAGTTAGTAAACTACTGTAAGTGTTTTCAGGTTTCCATTAATTGAAAGATTATTTTGAACATGGCCAAAATTACTCAAATTAGTATATACCACACAAGTGAATAGCATTTTTTGCACACACTGATTGGCTAGCTTGGGAGGTGATTGGCTAAGTACTATTTACCTCTGAGCAGCTGAAGAAAAACAATATGGCTTTTGTCGGTATATTCCCACAGCTAAAGTTACTCTTTGGTTCGCTAGTTATTGAGCCTGTGTGGTATATACTAAAACAATTATTCACCTCAGTGTCAGTGAAAGTGGTGGATATCCACTATTCATCTCCACTTTGGTGAAAAATTGTTAAATACTGCTCAGTTACATTTGTTTCATATCTATAATTGGCATCCAATCAGCTGTGCCCTACTAAATCTGACTGGTTCTCTTGTCGTTTTCTAAAAACAATTAAGAGTGTTTCTGTTGAGGAACTATCAGTTGACAGTTGCCCCATGGAAATTTGATGTTCTTAAAACAAATATCTTACCGTCACATTAGAGAAAACAATCCCAGTAGCTGTGAAAAATATCCGTGGTTGAATCTCGAGAATGTTGGCAGGAGATAGGATGGCCCAGGCAAAAAATAGAAAAATCAGCAGAAAGAATGACAGAAGAGGAACAAGACCCTCAAGCAGTGGCAGCCCACGGTCTGTCTTGGAAATACGAGCCCTAGGTTAAAGTCGGAAAACATAAGTTAAATACTGTATTTTCAAAGTGCACTCTGATTGACTTTTGAAGCTTGGTTCATTCCTCAACCTCCTTCTCCCTCACTTTTAATACCCTTTACCTTCAAGTATTGGTATTTGATGCACCCAGTATAAGCTCCATCTTCGGAGGGGAGTTGGTATGGGGGGGGAAGGTGTTGCTTGTCAGAATTTTAAAACAAACAAACAAACAAACCTATTCAAACAGACAGCTATATTACAGACAGCCCACTGGATACCAGGTGAACCAGGATTAGTATAACCTATACTTCAATAGCTAAAATGTAAACACTTGGCCCATCTGCCTTAAAGACCTTTAAAATTTAATGTACTTTGTGCACACTGCCAGAAATTGGAGGAAAATTGTTGAAAGAAAGTTTTAATTACATCTTACTTTACACATTGTAGTTGCTACCTGCTACCTCGGGGCCATGTTGCTTCCCACAATTTACCATGGCAGGACCTCTCTGCAGTACCCCCCCCCCCCCCCTTCCCTTCCCGTGACACACAGATGTGTGTAGCCTGACCAAATAAATATTTCCAAATATTCAAATGATTCTTTGGAAGTAGCTTAACATTTCCTGAATAAAATATTATTACAAAGAACTTACTGGTATAAGTTGTACAGCGTCATAGCAAGTGTAAGGATAAGGGAACTTCCTATAAGGATAGCGAAATAATATACTTTGAAACGAATTGCTGATATTTGGTATTACAGTGAAACCTGTATTAAGAGGACACCCTTGAGACACTCAAAAGAGACCACTTAAAACAGGGTATCTGCTCTAAACAGAGGGTTGTCCAATACACCCAATCCGTAACAGGAGGTCAAACTTATGATGGATCACGACTACTCGTCACTGTCAGTTCATGGCATGTTGGCGATCGAGCATCGTCCTATGTAGTTATATGGCGTCATACAGTTTGTGACATCAGTATTTTAGCATGAGGGTTATTATTACACTTCTTTTGCCTGTTTATTTGTCTTGTTTGCGAGTCATCGCGACCCGTCATGAACTGTCACCCCTTTTGATAACCCATTATGGATCGGGTGTATTGGGCATGTACATCTAAACAGGTTCTAATATATTGTGCAATAATAGTTAATTATTAAAACATAAACAGTGTAACACAACTTGTAAGATTAAAGACTGCTGGTAGCAAAATATATAGTCAGTCAATGCATCAATCTGGAATAATCTACTTAGCTTAAAAAAACGTGACTGAACATTGTTAATGAAGTGAGCTGAGATTTTAGAAGGAAAAAGCCCTTGAAGTGTCTTCTTATTGCAAGTTTTGTGTAACAAAATGTCTTAGTGGTGTCTGTCTCTGTTTAACAGAGGTGTCTGCTGAATGCATGCTTATTTTACACTAAATGTGGGGGGGAAATTAGGGACTGTAGTCCATTTAATATGGGGTTTAGTACAGGTTCTCTGTATTACAACTAAAAACGTTTCTATTTGTAATAAACTGATGGCACAATGGAATACAATAATTATTGTTGCATGGAAGAAGGAAGTATATAGGAAATAAACAAAATACATACCATAAACTGACCACCGAAACACAAAGCATAAAGGGAAACCCTCAATTAACTCAATTTTCCACATGTCCACTCCATAGTAAGATGTTAAGAGGTACACAAATGCAATAGCCTAAAAAGATTGAAATGAAATTTAATTAACTTTGTTACTAAAATACTTTTATTATACCCAAATTTGCAATTAGCCAATCAGAAGCCTTGTACACTGTCCTGATGTTCTGTCATATCAAGTCACTGGACTTTTTGGCCTGATGTTTGGACGATTTTGGATATGGCAAATACCTTATCGTGTCTCTAATTGGCTGCACTTCAGCAGTGCAACAGGATCATTTGGTCTCGCCTAATTATTTTGGCTTGTCCAAGGCTGTTGCCTAACAATATTTCAAGGAGCCCAGAAGGGCAAAAGCCAAAAAGTTAGGAGCCCAACAAGTAATGTTTTGGGAGCTGCTTCAAAAACTTAGGCGCCCAAAGGACTTTCTTGGGTGCCCCAGGCTGCCGGGCTCCTGTTAGGCAGCAGCCTTGTTGTCTGATACACTGTTGAAGTGTGTGATAAAGGTACAGTTAGGTGTTTTAAGCAATGTGCAGGCATCATATTTTATCATCTACATGTGCATTTTAACAAAACACACTATTTTTGTGTTTCCAATAATGACATTATACATAAGTCATATAGCCAGTTATTAACATGCTACAAAACTTACTATCTGACTTGCGTCATAAGTCCATGGTAAGAACAAAGTCCCAGTGTTATATTTTTCCCAGTGGGCCATATAAAATCCAGCCAAACAAGCTAACATCAGTCGATATAGCTCCCACAGAGAAACGCTATGAGGACCATGTCCAAAGAGTGAAAACAGACTAATGGGAATGAGAAATGCTGCCGAGCTGTCCAGTCCATGATCGAACAATTCACCCAGAGGAGAACTGAAAATAAATGGAATCCTATGTGTTACGTGTCACATTAGTCATAACAAAGAAGATAATTATGTTCAAAGCCTTCAAGTTGACAATCTCCCAAAAAATGTGAGGAGTATTGGAAACAGCGGCCAGGAACTGCAGATCTCCTAGCTTGCAGGTTTTGAGAGAATGCTCTATCAAAATTTTGAAGCGTCTTGGACATATGTTGCAGTTAATTTTTGGTTTCGGTTAATTTTATAATTTAACTAGGTAGTTTTTTTTAACTAGGTAATTTTATTTTTAACTAGTTAGTTTTTTCTAACTAGCTGATTTTATTTTTTACCTGCTTTGTTTTTTCTAACTAGGTTTTTTATAAACTGTCTAAAAACGCAAATTTTGTTTTTCATGCAGTTAAAAAGCAGCTTGAGGTACAAGAAGAATGGCGGAGAAAAAACTTACAACCTAAACTCCTGTAACACGCCCTGTTCTCCTTCTCAGACCACCCCTATCAGTTCCTTTTTTCACCATATCCCACCCTACGTATTCTTACCTTGTCACCACTCTCTGGCATGGGATTTTTATTTTCTTACCTTTGTCGATAGCTGGATTCGAACTCACGACTTTACTCTATTCTCTTCCTTCTGATCCTCCCTTCTAACCACTGTACCACTCAGGAAACGTTGAAACGAGTTCCTTGTTTTTGAATAATAATACTGAGTTTGGTGCCCAATCTCTCTCGGCCTCGCACATGCGTATTTAGCATCAACACGGACTTGGCACGAACTTGAATTTCTTTGTTAGTTTGTAATGGAAACGTGCGTCAATGAGAAGACATTTTATGAAAAATTAGAGCTATTGAAAGAAAACTCAAAGCAAAATCACTGTTTACATCGACCAGAAATTTTATGACGATGCCAAAAATTATTTACAAGGGGGAGAAGAAAAACGACACGGAACCGAAGGAGAACTTTCAAAGCAAGGCATCAACACTCTCAAGCGAAAAGGTTGGGCTGTAAGGCAAGGCGACATTGTAACGAGAGACAACAAGATAGTAGTACCAAAAGGTGAGCTGCACAAAGTTCTCTGTCAATGCCACTCCTCCATAGCGCACAGGGGAAGAGATAAAATGAACAAATATGTTAAAGGTATCTACTATGAAATTCCGCAGCAAGTCGTGTCTTTGTTTACCAGTTTGTGCCCACTTCATGCCCAGCAGAAGAGCATCACAGACCACAAAAAACGGCCAGTGACAAACCCAATACATGCTGAAACGTTTCTGTCACATGTAGAAGTTGATCTTATAGACTTTCGAAATCTCAGATGTTCATGTGATAACAAAAGCCATCAATGGGTCCTACACATAACTGACCACCATACAAAGTACTCATAGTTATATGCTTTACACACCAAAACAGCTGAAAACGTATTAAAGAAATTAGAAGCATTATTCTGGGGTTTTGGATTTCCTGAAACCCTCCACACTGATAATGGCAAAGAATTCAAGAACAAACTGATGCAGGAATTCTGTGAAAAGCATGGAATAAAACAAGTACACGGTGCACCAAGGACACTTCAAAAACAAGGCTTGGTAGAAAGGAATAACAGGACAGCGAAAGAAAACTTAACCAACATTCTGAAAGAGATTCAAGCTGACTTCAATTCCTGGTGTTCAAAACTTGGAGAAGCAGCATACAAAAAGAATATCACCTTTCACAGGGCTGTCAAACAAACACCCTACCGACTAGTGTTTCGAATTGATCCTAAAAAAGAAATGCAGATGAAGGTCCCAGCAGAAGAAGATCACCAAACCGAGACAGCAAATGAAATAGAAGGAAGAAAACGAAAATCCTCACCCACTTGTGAAGCAGAAAGCAAGAAAAGAATGAGAACTGAAGCCAACTCCAATCACGTGGATTACAATGAAAGTATGAAAAAGTCAAGGCAAAAGGCTAAAACTTTAAATATTGGAGATTATGTGAGCATCAAAATTGACAAGGTAGATAAGACACCACTCCATCCAAATGTCCTTATATAGGGGAAATTCTAGCATTTGAAAATGATTATGCCAAAGTTGCCTGTAAATTTGGAATAATTTCCACCCTCATTTCACCAGCTAGACTAGTTAAATGTCAAGCAACAAATATAGTCATAAGTAAAGACAAGAGCATAACATTTACCAAAGCATGCAAAATGGCAATCAACCAGTAGAACATAAATGTGAACTTTATTTTTTCGCTTTACAATTCAATAAAAAATGCATTCTATTGTTATTTGGTGTCAGTTGTCATGATCGTAAATTACCCCACTCTCTTACCCCAATCCGTACGCTTGGATTTAATCAATAACCCCTGATGAGATTTTCCTAAACGCAAATTAACAAATTGACGTCATTTTGTCATGCATCTGTCCTGTTATTGATCATGAATTTCATCATAACATTGTCAAAGTAGCTGTGGATCCATTCACCGCTTTTGTTAGCCAATGAGCGCACAATATTTTCTGCAGTTATCATTAAAAATAAAATGTTAGCTTAACCTTAATAAACATATTCATTCCAAAAAATTCTGGATTATAAAAATTATTAGTTTAAAATCGAGGAGGAAAAAATGTGGACAGAAAAGAGACAAGGAAGAATCTTATTTCCCTTTATTTCATTTGCAAAATAAGTGTCATAATCGCTCACCCAAACACCATTTTATAGCCAACCACAAGCAACCTTTCTAGAGGCCTAAATCCCCATCTCTAACAATTTTAAAGCACCTGCATAAGATGAAATCACCATTATTTTAAGCAGGTTTAAGACTTTGTTTAGTTTTAAAATATCACTAATGCACCCTAAAATGTAATATTTCTTTACTGTTTTCTCTACCTTCGAACTAAAATTGCAAAAATTTTTCTAAGTCTTGTAAAAATTGTTTTGTTTTTCCATATTTTAAATCTAAAATTTTCAAAAATTTCTAAAAAGTATGTGACACTTAGAAAAAAAAAACGGAAAAATCCCACTAGTTCATCCACCAAAGCCCTGTTAGAAAAAACAAACCAGTCAAAAATGAAATCAACTAGTTTGAAAAAAACAAACTAGTTAAAAATAAAATTACCTAGTTAGAAAAAACTAACTAGTTAAATTATAAAATTAACTGAAATTAAAAATTAACTGCAACACATATTTCCCTCTAATCGTAAGAGAAAAGCAAACACAAGATAGCTTGAGGGCAATTTTCTACCTCAAAACTTGTCAGTGCAGTAACACACATTCTTAGATTTCTAAAAATAATTCTTGCACTTGTGTGGTGAGAGTGTTAGAGTAACTTTGTATGTTATACATAGTTAAATGTGACCATATACTCTCTCATAGGCCGTAAATTTTAAGGTGAGGTACAAAGAGATAATGTTACCTGGAGTTAGTTCTGCGAGCCTGTTTGCCATCACAACCATCCAATGTATGAGCAGCAAAATGTGCTACTGCAAAGATAAGCCACCACAGGGCCGGCAATCTTTTGCTCTCATCTGGATCACCAGCTGCAGTAAAATGAGGATCGTAATAGCATGTTACTGCATAGATCATAAACAGGAGCGACCAGCCACTGAATGTGAGAACATTGGGTGCCAGCCACCTTGGAAAGAACTGAAAAAATAACACATGCAATTAACATCAATAATACACAGGCCATCTGATAGGGTGCAGAAAAAAATGGAAAATTATGTGGAAATTTTCGGCAATATAGACCTTTCCCGCATTCCACTTCAGTGCGTACGAACAATAGCACCAAAGCGAGGTTCGGGTGGACATTTTCATACATTTACTGTATTTTTGTCCACCCCAACCTCGACTCGGTGCCATTGTTTGCTGGAATGCGGGAAAGGTCTATTATGCAGAAGAATGCGACGATTATGCGGAAAAGACACCAGATTATGCAGAAATTTCTAAAATAAAAAAAAAACTGTTCCCTTAGGTTTTTTCAATGTATAAAATACACTTTAAATAACGGCTTACCAAGAATTTTAGTCCTTTATGACATGTTTGAACTTTTGCTGCCATTCATGGACTTTGTTGTTAACTTTGTTCAAAGCTTAGTAACCAGGCATTAAATCGCATGAGGAAAACTGGACAAGGAAGTCTCAAACTAGAACCGAGGCCCTTCAAAGACACATAGAACGCCCGGAGGTTAAAATTTGTTTACGAACAAAAAGGCGTGTTTTTCGTCACTGTTTTGGGTGAAAAACTTCTTTAAAATGATCAATCTCTTCGCTATTTTTTGCATCTGAGGATGGTTAGCTGTTGCTTTCTCGCTTATATGTCAGTAGCAATTTTCTAGTTTTATGCGAAAAAATGCCCCAAAGATGCAGAGGATGCGGAAGTAGGTGAATTATGTGGATCCGCACCACCGCATCCTGTCAGATGCTCAGAATACATGTACCTTGTCAACATCTATATGACTTCACACAGATGAAGGGAAGACAGTAGATATAAACTAAGAGAGATTAAATGTCCTATTGTTTGATTGTAGGGAGAAAAATATTTGTCCAATATAATATGGATCTTCAAAAATACAGAATTTTTTGCCATGTTATGTTAACAGTTCATTGCTTGAAAAGTCTGAGTTTTTTTTATGAGCAAATGGTCAACAAGGTCCCGGGGGGGGGGGGGGGGGTACTCCCCTATATAAGGTATATAGGTATGTGCCGCCCCAAAGGGTATGGTTTTTGAGCCGTTTTGGTCTGAAAACGGGTATAGATTTTGACAATTATGGTCTGAAATCGGGTCGGGTTTTTGGGGCCGGGAACATTTATGAAAGCTTACAAACATATTTTTCTTCTCAGTACGTAGCTGGAACGACTAACTGATAGCGAAAAAAAGAAATAGATAAACTATGTAATTCCAGCTTACTTTTACTCCTTGCGTCAACTTCGTTCGGCACTGATGCTTAATCATCTACCGGGATACCACACACAAAGCCGCCATTATGAAAATGCGGTAACTGTAACGTTTTATTTGTGACAACTCGTGATAGATTTTAATCTACAAAGAAGGTGTTTCCTGTTTGCACAAACACTACATGTATACAAAATATTATCATTTAAGCGATCAATCAGCTGAAATACCGGATTTATAATGAAAGCCGATCGCGGTCTCATGAACACCATATACAGGTGTATTGAGTTCCTTAAAACATAAAGTTATATATTTTCGGTTGTTTCATGTAAAATAGAAAAGTATATTAAAGTCGTACGAAAATTGCAAAATTGCGAGTTCCTTATCTTTACTTTCTTCATATCCGTATACTTCCTAATAAAAAATATTATACTTTAACGTAAGATACTTTGTTGTGATTTCACTCGGATGCTATAATAATGTAACGATTTTATAAAGCCATGTCTGAAAACGGGTGTATATTTGCAAGTTCAGGTCTGAAAACGGGTATGAATTTTAGAGGTCAGGTCTGAAAACGGGTGTGGAAAATGAAATGTTTAGGTCTGAAATAGGGTCGGGATTTGAAGACCCGGGCGGCACACCCCCACCAAGAATTCCGAGGAGTACCCCCCCCCCCGGGAACAAGGTGCAGCTGAAATAAGTTACTGTCGCTCATGGAAAATGATGGTGAGTGATGGGTAGGTAGTTACTGTCTCATTTCAATAATAATTTTCTCTTTAAGGAAATTCTCCTCAGGGCTGTCAATAAGGGCTGTAACCCATAACACCTGCTACGGCCAAGCATGTTCAATGGGCTCTCAATGTTATGGATGAACTGGAATATGGTTGACATACTTAATGACAGCTGTTCCTTTTAAAGCGCAACCTGTGCAATATTGATCATGCTCTATCACCAAACAGGTCAAATGGGAAAACCATTTCCAATTATTGAAAACAGTGTGACAAGTTGTATCAGTGTGAGCCAATCAGTATAGTGAAATTAAAATGGGTCAAGAATCAAGGGGGAAAAATACTTACAAAATTATGCTAATCTAGTAACATAAGATTATGCTAATCTAGTGACATGATTATGCTAATCTGTAGTAACATATGATTATCCTAAAAATCAGATGCCTCCAGCAGTTAGGATTTTATAAATCGAAGTAATATTTAGACATCTGGTAGCCATTTCCTACAACTAGCACCGTACAAGTAACCCAAGCAACGTCTGTATGACCGATCTACAAAAACAAAAACATGGCCATTCCTGACAGCCCCCCTCGGGATCAAAAAATCTGTTCGACATGCCACTCCCCGTAGATTGGTTTGATGACCTATTCATGATCGATTTCCTGCCCGCCTGAGTTTCAACAATAATACCTCCATGTTACTTCACTTCACCTGTTTATGTAAAACTGCTTACTAGCGCACAAAAACTCTTGTAAGCAATAACTCCTAATCTCAGCTTACTCAATGGAGTCTCAAAAGCCGCAGCAACAATCTTTCCCCTTTTCCCGATTCCTCACCTCCACAATAAAATTCCAAAAAGGATGTGTTAAGTAGTTTGACAAGGGCGATGTGTCTTCCGATTTGTACTAAAGAAAAATAAAAAAGTCTGAAAATGCAGCAGAGTTCAAAGAAAGTTTAAAAAAGACCGCGACTAGCGATCGATGATCGATGGAGTGAGTGATCCAATCGATCGATGGAGGTGTACCTTGTACTTGTCAAAACCTCTTAGCTCTTCAGCAGATAAATAAATTCCCTTCATCCTGTCCAGTTCTGTAGCATGCAATCTATGAAACGAAAGAGATTTGTCCTTTAAAGAGGACAGATCTTTCGAATCAGGAGGCATCTTAATTCACCCAGCCAAGCCGGCTGATAGGCGAAATGTGCTACAGCTTGCTTGCGTTGGACACTGGGACAGCACTGGACTGGATCACGCCACATGGCGCGCGGGTAAGCGCGCGGGGACTTGCTTCTCCTATCACCCACGCGTGTCCTCCTCGCACCTTATTTCCATATTTAAAATGCGCTTCTTCCTCCCTTTCAATCTACAAACTCATTTTCATGAAAAAGCTATCTATGATAACATTATTCAACTGACAAATCGTGATCTGTTTAAAAGCGTTAGAAAGTTTAGAAGCAACATCTTGTCAAAGGTTGAGCCCGCAGGCAATTCAGCAGCAATACCAAAACAGGAAGTTCGAGCGCATCTTGCCCGCGAGTTTTGTGCCTCACATTGAAAGATCAAGAATTTTAATCTGCAACGGAGAGAAAGTAAACCTCGTGGTCACAAGTTTTGTTTGCATGACCGTTCTTTCCAAACATTATGGGAGCATATTTGGCGAAACCAAAAACGGAGAAGATTTCTGAGAGCAGCGAAAACGGTAAAGTAAGGTATGGCGTGTCCTGCATGCAAGGATGGCGTGTGACTATGGAGGTAAGTGAGTTTGCACCGCAAAATAAACTCTTACACCTTGTGTATAAAGCGACGCGTTGATAACAGTTGTATTTGTTGATCATTGACAACTACTCTTTTAGTAATTGACTTTAATACACTCCATCTTGTAAACCTTTGGCTCTCTGAATGCCACCTTTCTTTAGCTTCACTGAGTGATCAGCTTTGTTGGTTGACGATAAAAATCGACGAAATCCATTTCGATGGTTTTCTTCGAAGAGGCGTTTTGTTTATTCATATGGCATGGCTAAAGACCGTACCACTTGACGTGAATTAAAGTGAATCAGAGCCAGGGAAGAAATCGTGGCAGATGTTTTTAAATATTAAAGTTTATAGATAGCATGGTAAATTCGAAGTGAGCTTAGATACGTTTAACAATAAAAAGCTCTAACCATCTGCGAAGGTAAGCTTATTTTTCAAAGAGAAAAATAAAGCTGAAATAGTTCAAAGTCATTGCAACCTATTCTATGATAAAAAAATCCACAGATAAAATAGTTGATCTTCATTGAGTTGTGGGCAAAGAGACTTTCACATCTTATTCTTTACGGCAGTGTACTTAGCAACTGTAAATAAACTACTGGGCACGAATGAGCACATACTTTGCATGCGTAGAACATGCAGTGCTATCCAGAGTATTAAATTTTGTTTTTCAAAGTGCATTCTGATTGGATGGCTGGTTGTTTGGGATGATATATACTGATGTATCTCAAATATATGGAAACGGTGGAACCTTGGTTTGGCCTTGGATGGTGTTAAATAGTGGTATTAATTCTTTGCCCCAGTAATAGTAAAACATATGGAAAAGACTCCCGAATATATTGAAAGCTTGTTATAGCAAACATGTTTTGCCGGTCTCTTGGCCCTTCATTACATCAAGGTACCTCTGCATGATGCAAGCTAAAATTTCCTGCCTCTTTAATGCTACAAAGGAAACCGGAAATGGCCAGGTAATCGTCAGTGCGAATCCTTGCCTGTGCAAACAATGTTTGCAAAGCACGATATTGTGCAAACTTCCCTTGGGCTGTCACTGAATAAATGTATTTGCAGATTGATGTGGACTGCATCTCTGAAATGCCTACCCTGTAAATAAGAAAAGAACTTTGATTCATTTTCTTAATCCCTTTAAGACAAGAAGCACCCTGAGACTCTGGTTATGGAGATGATTAAAGACCTGTTCTCTTCATTACAGGATGAAGGGTCCAAAATAAGTACTTCCAATTATCCAAATTTCTTACAACAAAAAGTCCTTTTACTTGGTTTTGTTTCCCTGTCATTTTATCCCGTTTTCACAGTACATCTTAAACTCCTGATTTCTTGAAGCAATTTTGTTTTACATGGACTTTAGAGTAATCATGATTCTACCATACTAACAAGTTTATTTGTTAACTCATGGCTTTTCAAGCAAAGTTGTTTCAAAAGTTTATTCTGTCACAGCAAGCGAGATCTTTTTTAAATGAGGTCAGTCCATAATGGGGCTGACAATCAAGAAGAAGACATCACATCTGCTATCCACACCTGACATGCTTAAACTTTCAAAAATCAAAAGTGGTGTCATATTGAATCAATTTGTTTATATAAAAATGATTGCAATAGCCCACATGTTTGTCATCTTTGAATGTGGATAGAAGACATCATGTCTTCATCATATTCCTCATGTTCGTCTCATGCATTCCTGGCCTTGGTAAGTCAAATTTTTTAGAGGGGCTTATTATCATTGTTGAATTAGACACTATTCTAGGCTTGAGATTAACTTTGGTTCATTTTTACAGGATGCACATACATGCATGTTGGATTTTGACAATAGTTCAACACTGTTTGCAGTTTATGATGGCCATGGAGGTATAAAAGTATATGAAAAATTGTCTTCTAGTGGCATTTTAATTGATGTTTCATTTTGGCTACCTTAAACTTTGCATTAGCCAAAGTGACCCATCACCGTTGAAGCTTGTCTCAGTTTCTGTAACAAGAAGAGGTTATTTCTATGCTATTTCTTGTCCACCGCTATGTTACCCTCCAGCAATAAAGTTGTCTGTACAAATTTATTCCCCTGGGTATAGAGATGCATTGTGAGTGTAAATTGTCTTGCACAAGAACGCAGCACAGTGACTCCGATAAGGGTTCAAATCTGGACTCATTCAATCCAGAGTCTATCATCCCTCCTATTTTACTGGGTATATTTTAATTTGAGCTTTCACACTTTTTTTCTGACTGAGGTAGTTAATACATTTTAAAAATTTTATTCAAATGCACCATTTTACAATTATTTCCAGTCCATATTGCACACTCTTAAGAGTTTGTTTGTGTTTTTTGTTTTGTTTCATGTAAGACATCACAAAAAGTGAACATTATGCAAGTATTGTACTTGCACGAAGTAAAATCAAACTTTCATGTTAACTGCTCTATTGTGGATGTAAATCTTCATGCTTCATTCTTTCTCATATCACTTGATAAAACAACTTCACAGCTGTAAAAATCAATGAAGGTGTTGGGGAATAGAATTTGAAAGGCCTTAAATACAGGGTATGTGGCTTGTAACAAATAACTTTGATTCATGTTCCATTGAGTGAGTCTTTATTTGTTGCTCACTCAGGATCAGAAGTAGCACAATACGTAGCAAAGCACTTGCCAGACGTTCTGAAGAACACAGAGAGTTACAAGAAAGGAGAGATCAAACAGTCAATGGTTGACTCATTCCTGGAAGTTGATCAGCTTATCATCAGTGATGAGGTCAGTGACACTGAAAAGTAAATTTTTCTAAATACAATTTTTGAGCAGGTAGATGACAAGACAGAAGTCTTCTTCAAGTCTTCACCAAATATATAGATTTAGCCAAGCTCCTGTTTGCAAAGAGTCTCTGGCTTGAGCCTGCAATCTAAATGAAAATTAGAAAATTAAATGCAATCTAAATGAAAACCAGTACCTGGGCAGTGGTCAACTTATAAGATGCCTGAGGCTGTATGCCTCAGTTGACATATTAGCTGAAGTATAGTAGCCACGTTGCGCAACGTTTTTGTTGCAGGACACCCACAATCCATGCTGCTAGCCATTGTAAAAAGAGTTAGTGGTTTTCTATTTCTATGCAAGCATGCAGGTCTATTTCTATAGTTATGATGCCCCACTTGGTGAGCTGCACTTCTAAAGGATACTGTCTGAAGTGATATTTTCACAATGGTGGATCCCATTAGAAGATGTAATGCAAAGAAATGATTTCACTGAAATAAGTTTGATCCTTTTGTATAAACCTTCCCACACTTTCCTTCTCTGTGGCCATTTCAAACAGGAATGGATATTTTCATCCTCACTTTCTCACAGTCTCAATTATTCTGTGTCTGTTGTTCAGGGTCTAGCAGAATTGAAAGAATTAGCAGGAGTTGATAAGGATGTTGATGAAGAAGAAGATCTTGGATTGTTGGAACAAGAAGCTTCAATGCCTCTGCATGAACTGTTGGCTAAGATGAAAGAGGTCTGTAAAAGATTCAAATTTTATCAAAGAGGAAATACTGCTCATTCTCTTTAAAAATTAGCTAGTCTTAACATGTACCACATTTGTGTCACATTCTTCCCTTCTTTCCTAAGATATTTCTTACAAATGTTATTAACACAGAACTTGACATTGTGACTGCTGGGGTCGCCAAAGCAACCAGATTTTTTTCATTAGGGACTAACTTTTCACGGTTTTTCCTGAAGGTCAAGCCTGGTAACAGTGCAATCAAACCTTCCATCCGTGCAATACACTATGTTTTTATGATCACCATACAGTCTAAGTGAGGATAAACTCATCCAATTTTGCCAAATTAACTTCAGTCTATTTTTCTTTACAATCATGACAGATGAAGAAAAAGTTAGGAGATAGTGTTGAAGAAGGTGTGGAGTACTGGTCAGAAAATGATGAGCATACACCAGCTGATGGTAGCAAAGAGGAAAATGAAAATAAAGGAGAGAAGAGCACTGTTACTGATTCACAAATTGAAAATGGTAATACTATCCTGTAAACTGACACTTATAAGCCCCCCTGCTTATAAGACCCCTCATTCAAATACCCATCTTATCACCTGTAAACAAAAAATATGTTGAGTTATAAGACCCCCCCCCCCTCTGAAAGAAGCCCCCTTTAATTTTTCCTTCTTTTGAATTTGTAGAGCTTGATTAAAAACCAGTTAAAAACATATTTCAATCAACACAGCTTCAAAATGTATTTTTATTCTGGTTATTAGCACTCTCAGATTTAAGCTCGCTCTGTTTATAAGCCCATCCAAGCCCATCTAAAATCCCGTACAAAGTTGTACAAGCTCAGGGCTTATATTAGCAGCAGTTCATGGTACTGGAGCCAAATTTACAGAAAAGAATAAAACAAATTACAGACTGTATTGAAATACACATAGAGTGAATCTATCAGAATTCATGATCAGTCTGATCATATAGACAGTAGAGACTTTAAAATGAAGTCATCACAGTGGCCTTTCCAATACCAACATCTTTTTAATACAGTCACTTTGCTCTGTCTATGCTGTGTCCTTAATAGAGACATTCGACTGTGTATAGCAGTGAGTGCAATTTCATTTCAAATTGTACAATTTGTACAAGGAATTGAAATTAATATCAAATAATGTAAGCTACCCCTTGTTCACTGTAATATTCATGAACTCATTCAATATTTCTTCAGGCATCAGAAACGGCAAAGGCGAGAAAAAGATAAATAAAAATGGTTCAGAATATGGAGATGGAAGTTCTTCGTCTAATAAGGACTCTACAAGCGAAACTACAAAGGATGACAAGGAAGAGGAGAACAAAGAAATAGACACTGACAGCAAAAATGACAAAAAACCAAACAGAGAAGAGGCAGGGACCAGTCGAGAGGAAAAGGTGGAAGAAAAAAATACAAGTGAGGAGAAGATTGCTGTTGGAGAAGTTGATAACGATGGTGAGGAAGAAGAGGAAGAGGAGGAAGATGACGATGACGAGGATGATGATGATGATGATGACGACGACGATGATGATGATGACGACGACGATGACGATGATGAACAAGTTGCCAATGAAAATGAAGGGTTTCAAAGTTCAGATGAGGTGAATAGTTAATTTGTATGAAAAGTTCAAAATTGAATATATCCCTGATGCAGTACAAAAAGTACCTTGTTCAAAACATTCACTGCGATCTGTTGTGGTTTTTGCAGAAGTAAACAGTGATTGACAATTGACAACAACAATATTAGGGAGCCTAAGCATTGACAACGGCTACAACATGGACGACGCTGAGCAAAAAATAATTTATATTTACCTTCAAATTTTGTCGGCCGATTGGTCTCAGTAAAAACTTGATTAAAGTAAATATGCCAGGAATACATTCCAAAAGGAAATACAAGAACAGTTGGTCATTTCACGTTGTTAAAGAACCTAAGCAATGGCGATCGTGACCCCGGGGACAACGGCATGCCAAGAAAATAATGAATTTATATTTTACCTTTGAATTTCTCAATTTCCCAGTTGTCTAGATTATTTGCCTCAGAACTTTTTTTCAAGCTAAAAGTTAGTTCTTTAAAATAGACAGAGCTTTCTTATTTCACGTATTAAAATCCAGCAATATGGGCAAGATTTTTTCCACTTGTCTCGCAACATTGTTGCATTGCAGGCTGAAGCCCTCTGTTGCGCGTATTACCACGTTTGTGACCAACTTGTCTCGCAGCAAAATACATTGTTGCAAGTCTGCGGAATTTTACACCTATAAATTGGTCAATCGTGTGTAATTAAAGATGGCTCCTTCTTTCATATAATTTAGCGTTTCGTCGAACTTCTATTTCGACTTCTGACCGTCATTTTCGTCTTAATTTTCTGTGCAGCGAAGTTCTTTCAGTATAAAGCTCAGTTTCGTTTCATATAGCCAGGCGGAAAGTTGTATTTTTGCAACAGTTCTTCCAACCCTTTTGCCTCTTTTCTACTTGTTTTGAAGAGACAAACGAGGCATGTTTTTTTTTTCATATGCCGTTTTGCTGGGCTTCGCGAAAGCCAATCACAAGCGTGCAATTCAAATTTGTTGCAGCTTGAAGTTTCAGTGGTAGTACGAGCAGCAAAACTAAAATTTGTTGCAGAAAGAAGAACTCGAGTCTATTTTGCGCAAGCATTTTGCCTCAACTTGCAACATTGTATTTTGTTGCGAGACAAGTTGGTTACAAACACGGTAATACGGGCAACAATGTGTTTCAACGATGAAGCGAGACAAGTTGAAGAAAAATGTTGCCAGTATTTCCTGACCTTTTAGAAAACGCAAGCAAAAAATGCAAGCTGCGACGAAAACGAAAACGAGAACGCCACCAATTCCAAAACAAAAATGTTTAATGAGTAGAACAATAGCTGTGCACGTGCGTTATGAATCTTTGTGCATTGTTTTGCTGTCCTCTGCAAAACAGCAACGTGAAATGACCAAATTCTACGTTGTTTGAAGAACGTGAACCACGACGGCTAATTTTTTTATTTGTATTTGAAATGTTTCGCCCTGTCCGAGATTCAGTTTCTTGATGGTTTTGACACCAAGAATTAAAGGAAAATGCATTTGAAATGTCGCGAGATTCGCAGGTAAAATGTAAAATCAGTTTTTAATCTACATTTTCCTTGGCGTTTTTTAAGGGAGTTTTAGTATCCATGATGGCGACGCCACGGACGACGTCGATTAAAAAATGAATTTATATTTTACCCACGAATCTCGCGATACTCTTAAGCCCTGGCCAAACGGACCGCCAAGTAATCGCAAGTGGACGCAAGTTGAACTTGCATAGAGACTTGCGTTGGGTGGCCAAACGGACAAAGAGGGAATTTTACTGAGTTTATCACTGTCAAAACTATGACGAAACCAAGTCTGGAACACAGCGATAAAATGAAAAAGAAATTTAAAAAATTAGCCTTCGTGGTTCACGTTCTCCAGACAACGCAGAATTTTGATCATTTTACGTTGTTGTTTTGTAGAGGACGGCAAAGAAATGTACCGAGAATTATAAACGACGTGCACAGTCATTGTTCTTCTCATTAAGCCCTGGTCAAACGGACCGGCAAGAAGTCACAAGTGGACGCAAGTTGAACTTGCGTAGAGAGTTAAAGTTGGGTGGCCAAACGGACTCGCAAGTTTCCTCGCAAGTACACGCAAGTCGCAAAAAGAAAACATTTAAGGCCGACTTTCCTCTATATCATTGGCTAATAATAGCCTGATGGACGTCATTCAACTTGCGTTGACTTGGGTTGGGTGGCCAAACGGCGAAAAACTTGCTTTGACTTGCGAGCAAATTTGATCTCGACCTAAGTGACCGCAAGTCAACGCAAGTGCTCGCAAGGCCTTACCAGACGGAGTCGCAAGAAGACCCAAGTTTTCAACTTGCGTCTACTTGCCACTCCGTTTGGCCAGGCCTTTAAATCTTTTGTTTGGTGAAGTTCCCATTACCGTTGCCGTCTTGGTTTTGTTAAGATCCCTATCAATTCCCTTATGTTGCGTTAAAAATCGTTGGCGAATAACATGGTCCACCGAGTGTCTTTTAACGCAACATTTCTTTGCGGCAACAAGCTGGTTTTTGCTCGAATTTTGCATGTTGCGTTTCAAGTTATTTCCTGGTTTCGTGTAACATACCGTTACCGCCCGTTCTTGATTGTACCGAATGATATTTTACAGGTTGGATATGACAGTGGAACTACAGCAATAGTCGCTTTGTTACATGGTAATCAGCTATCAGTAGCGAATGTCGGCGATTCACGTTGTGTGTTGTGTCGCAATGGTATTGCGTTGGAAATGTCTGTGGACCACAAACCAGAGGATGAACATGAATTAAATAGAATCCACAAAGCAGGAGGAAAGGTCACGTGTGAAGGAAGAGTTAATGGCGGCCTGAATCTATCAAGAGCGCTAGGTACGATGTTTATACTCTAGTTAAATATTAGATTATGAGAAAACGTTGGAATTTTATCGACTACACCAAGTCACTGCACACTAGTTAAACAATAGAGTGTTTCTGTCGAGGAACTATCGGTTGTGTAGTTGCCCCGCGGAAAATTGGTGTTCTTAAAGCAGCCTTCCCACGGCAAAGTTTTGTTGGCAAACTTGTTCCTTCACACGTCAAACTTGCGTCAAATTACAACACCTGGTAATTTACAACATGGCCGACTTAGTGCAGTGGCACCATAGCTATGGTGGCACTCACGTAGAACAGTAAAACAGAAGACTAGAGAGAAGAGAAGAAACACCAGTTCGTCCATTTTACTAATTATAATGTTTTTAGTACCTCTGTAGACTGCAGATGAAACGTCCCAATCAGCCGTACAGTACATTTGTGAACCTCTTCCGGCGATAAATTTAATAGTGGCCTGACTTGCGTCCGCCATTTTGT
>JAHPZR010016614.1:45000-85000 GCA_019787425.1 Platygyra sinensis | reverse complement strand
CGCCGGACACTACAGGTGATGGAAGTGGTTGTGATAACATGACAGCTATTATAGTGCTGTTTGACACTGAGTCTGGTGGCGCGACACAACACAACGACAAAAAGAGAAAGCAACAAGAAGCCGACACACCTGACGGAGATTTAGCTGAAAAGAGGATCAAAACAGACGACTCTTAATATCCACTAGCGGGAACAAACATTATTTTCAAGTGTTCTGCAATTCCTTGAATTCACTGATTCACTGCATTCATGTTGTGAAGTATTGGTCAAGTGATTGGAGCCATCTTGAAAGTATACAATGGATAGAGAACCGTTTCTCTCTTCAGACATTGTCTGTTATTCCTTTGACTCAAGATTGATGGATATTTTATTTCTCGTTTCAATATCATTAAATTATCATACAGAAAGGTGATGAGAATAGATAGGCCCATCAACTAAGTGATGATAGGGAGCTTAAACAAACTTTGACGGCAACGGCGACGAGAACACCGCAGACCAAAAGTTTAATGAGCAGCAGTATGCCTGCTCGTGCGTTACAGACTTTTTTATACTTCGTAGCTATCCTTTCTAAGACCAACGTGAAATAATCAAGTTCTGAGTAATCTGGAGAACTGCGTCACGATAGCTAATTTAGCTAATTTTTCTCTTTTTTCTTTTCTTTCTTTTTCTCATTGCAAAACTATTTTGAGCCGGTCCTTAGACCGATCTGCGTACTTAACAGATCAAGGTACAGTGGAACCTCGATTTAATTAACGAAGTCCTCGATATAACGAACCATATTCTGTGTCCCGGCCAAAGTTACAGTAAAATGTATGGAATAGAACCTCGATATAACGAATTCTTCGATATAACGAACATAATCCGGAAGCCCAAACGTAAGATGTACCTCGATATAACGAATTACAAAGTCAACATGCGACAGAAGAGATACGCTGAACAGATCAAACAGTCAACAAATCGTTTAATCCTTATGGTAAAGAGACAACAACCTCTCAGTCTACGGTTTATTATACGTCATAGACATTGACACTATAGTATTTCCACAGAAGTGATCTGTGTTACAAATTAATCATTAACTATGACCTCGATATAACGAACATTGTGGTCGTTTCCCCTCAAATTCGTTATATCGAGGTTTTCGATATAACGAACCCTCCATTTAACGAACAAATTTGGCCGGTCCCCAGCGACTTCGTTAAATCGAGGTTCCACTGTAACTGCGAAATTCAAAGGTCAAGGTTTTTACGAGGCGTCGTCCTTATCCGTCGCCGTTGCTAAGCTCAGTCCTTATTGTCTAAGATGCGACACGACATTCTCGGAATTAAATGCACGGAAGCTGTTAAGGAGAAGTTTTAAGTCTATCTCGAGACTAAATTGTCAAAAACGTCTGGAAGGACATTCATGTCGGCCGGCAAGCAAATCAATCGAGAAATGACTAAAGCGTGGAGCTTTTAAAGAACGAAATGTGTATCTAACTGTTGTACAATTCAACAGACTCATTGTATGTATTTTACCCTTGGTACCATGTTTACATGTGAGGAGCTTTACTTTATTTATAAATTGTTCTTAAACGATTTTAAGCGTTTCTTTTTTTCTCTTTAGTCTTAATACTCTTTTGAACCTCTTGTGTAGATGCCATTCTTGAAGCCGATCTTTGTCAATTTTCTTCAGCTACAGAATGGATCTGATAAGTTAAAAGTTCTTATTCTTTAATCTTAATACTCTTTAACCAGATTCCATTCTTGTTGCCGATTGCCATCAATTTTCTCTGATAAAGATAAAGTTCTTCTTATTATGGGTATTAGCACGAGTTTTCGAGGGCAGAGTTGATAACCCACGCTCGACAATGACCATACACAGAGGTACGAGGAGAGTCTGAAAGCTCTCCGCCCAGTACTAAAATCGGGAGGCACGGCGCGTTTTTGACGACGCAGCCCCCCCCCCCCCCCCCCGCGGGCAACCGGAAGTGATTTATTTTCACTTGTAACTCTGCCCTCACCCAACCACATTCACATTTACTAAGTATCTTTTCTCCATTAGAGATAAGACAGTACACAAAATCTGGAAGGACAAACACGGTCCTAGCAGCGCCCCCCCCCCCCTGAAAATGTCCTACTTCCGTATTGTCCGTCCGCGTCTGAAAAACGCGAGTGCTTAAGCATCCCTAATGTCCAGCAGAGTGAGGTTGCACACTCACACACGCGAAAGGCATTATTTTACTTTCCATTTCCTTTACACCCTTTAGGTTGATTGGTGACTTGGAGGTGTTCTCTGTTGTCACACTGAAGAATCTCTCCGTGTTTTTGGCAACCGCGTATAGGGGAAGTGCGCCGTGACTTGATATACATTGAACGGAAAAAAGTCACCAAGAATCATGGTGGCGTCACGAAGTGTCTGTGATTGACCCCCTGTGCCCACCTTGACAACTTACACTTCACCCATGGTAACTTGTTGTCGGGTTATGGTGTTCATTCGCCACTTTGCAATTGGCTCGTAATTTCAATGCCATAATTGTTTGATTACTACGAAATTCAGGCCCATTTAGAAATTTCTCAAATCCATTCAATCCACCGGGGGCCGACATCCAAAACTATCCCGGGAAATTAAATCGTCCAATCAAAACGCCCAAACGTTTAGTTACTGAACTAAGAATACTCTTGTTGTTCCTCGGTATAGGGGAACTGAGGGGTGAAGGGGGGTAAATCATGTTTAGTTGTTATTTTTGAGACCACTTCATTCAACACTTCTTTGCCGTGACTTGGCTAAACGTTTCATCCGAAGTGCAGCATTAAGTGACAGAACTTAAAGCCGATGGTCATATCTAAGCAGGCATTCAAAACGCCCTTGTTAACGGAGTGACTGGGTCGGGATGGAGAGTGAGATTCGAAGGAGGGGTATTTGGATGAGAGGGAACCACGTTCTGTTACGATTCTGTCGTCGTGATTTCCCAACCTCCCAATCAGTACCGGAGAGAACGCCTAATAAAACCCCCGGCCCCACCCTGGGCATATGATCGTAAATACAGGAAGTCTTTCTTTTGATTACCCGTAACCCATCAACATGTTGTAACTCGAGAGATATCTTGCAGGAAACGACGTGACCGAGACCCCCCCCCCCCCCCCCAGTGATAGACAGTAAAGTGTTGACATGACCTTGTCATTCTAGTGTCAATTTCGCTTAGTACTACACGTCTACAAAGCGCTTGTAGTCTCTCTTAACATCAGAAATGGCAGACCAGGCCGCACCCAGAACAGACGCGTAAAAAGACCAGAGCCAATTTGTCGAGCGACTCAATCTTGTGACTGCTCGGCTTGGCTCTTTGCCTTGGTTGGTGTGGTGATGGTGATTATTGGCGCTGTGAACTTTACTATGCAGCACATGAAAAATGCAGCAAAGTCAAAAACCGTTCGAGGAATCTACCACTCCCTGAAGAGAGGCGCGTGTCCGCTGCTTCGTCGCAGCTTTGTCGTTTCTCTGACGAGGCAGTTCGGCGTTGGTTTGCAGCGTTACTGACGAAGTGAAAACCGCTTATTTCACTCACAATCCAACAATGTGGCGTGGAATCCTGACCTGATAGGAGAGAAATGACTGAATATGTGAAGACAGGTAATACTAGGTGTGAGGTCGATGTTTCATGTGCTGTTTAATACGTTTGTTAAATGACCTTGAATCTTATTAGGTTCAGAGCCAATAAGACTCTGTGGCGTGGAAAGCATCGGATCGTTTCAGAAGTGCTTCAGTTTGTGTTGTTAGCGAGATGACAGACATCAGAGAGCTTGTATTTCATTGCTGTAGTCGAGTCGACTCATTTTATGTTTTTGATGATGTCAAGACTGTTGATGTCACTCGAATGCTTTTTTTGGTGGAAAATTCGAATGCATGTCCTGTTGTTCGCAGACGCTTTAAAGGGTGATTAATAAGAACTGTTTCCGGGATAAGACTACGATAAAATTTTGCCGCGGATTTATGCCTCCAGAAATAAGATTCTATCGCATTAACTAGTAGGAAAGCTTTGTTCTCAAGAGGAAAAATAGAGCTCTGTAAAACAGATAAACAGGTTGAAAACGCTGAGCGTTGAAAAACGGCTCCACAGTCGCGTGGAAGTGTTATGTAACAGGAGTATAGCAGAATACTGTCTGCCGTCAAAGGTTTATGTTACCATGTTTATTTCTTCCTGTGCAGCTGCTTGCCTTCCTATACATGTGATCTGCGCGCGATTCGCGACTAAATTTAAAACGATTAGAAGAGTCATTTATTTCGCGCGCTTGATGCGGGCCCAGGGCCCAGTGGGCCCCAGGGAGATATAGAAAGGACAGGGGGGCTCTTTTGGTATCTCTTACGGTCTTTCATTCTCAAAACGTCAACCGCGGAGTCCTTGTATTCGAGCCGAAAAATAGAAGACAGGAAACTAGCTTTAGAATTGGTACCTCTTAGGGTGAACATATTCAAGCTAAGCTCACATAACAGGATCTCTCTTACCTCATCTCTTTTTCAAAATTCCCGATGAGCATCCCCGCTTTTTATACGAGGTTCTCCTCCCCCCGCCCCAGTTCCCGGGCAGTAGTCCTCAGTCCCGCAAGATCCACACTTTTGGACAAAAGTTACAGGAAAGTTGAGAGAAAGTGAAAAATAGTTAAATACCTTCAATTGTCTGTTATACTGACTCAAATTAAAAAAAAAAAACAGTATTGAAAAGGAGTAGGGAAGTGGGGGGGGGGGGGGGGAGGTAGCCGTTTTGTTTGTCTGTATCGACAGTTTCCTCCTTGTACGCGATACGGGTAGGAGCAATTTTGTGCTCTTTTCGGTGCCTACAAGGCCACCTTTTTTCGCAACGTCAAAAACGATGTGAAATGCGTAATTTATCAATTTCGTTCTCTTCATAGATATTTTCCCTACGATCCTTCCCCAGAGGCTCTTAAACGAAAAACGGACGCGGCGTTAGCACTCTGGAAAAAGCTGAATAACGTTGATGTTGACGAGAGAAAGCTGAAGGCGCGAGAAGGAAAAGCCTTATGGCAGGTGAGCATGGAACCGCTGACCATAGTCATCTTGTCTTGTTGCCCGTGGGGTACCCCCTTTACGGGGAGGCTCCTGCCCGAAAGAATACTTTCTGGTACATAAAAGGGTAGGCATTTCACAAGTTTTCGGTTTTGGCTATTTATTCATAGTACGGACCAGTAATAAAAATATTTGAAAGGGGTGCCTATTTCAATTAAATGTGTATTAAAGGGGCACTTTTCTGTCAAAACTATCCCACAAGGGCAAGGGGGAGCACGGGGCGGAGCGGGACCTCCCCATGAAGAACTTTCTTTAGAGTACCCCCGTGACCTTGTTATATTTGAGAACTTTACAGTTGAAATCCATTATCTCGAAACCTCAAGGGAAACGAAGAAAGTTCAAGATAACAGGAGTTCTGGATTATGGGGAGTTGGAGAATCAAGATAACCGAGCTCTAGATAACGAGGGTCTACTTATAATATTTTAATGATTTGTTTTTAGGCGTATAGCAGGGCCCCTTTTGGACAAGAGCGGCTTCAAGCTGAATGGGCCAACCTGTTTTTAAATAAAGTTCACTTCACGTTTGCGTTAAAAGAAATACGGTTGAACCTTTAATTAAGCTAGCGGCCCCCCTATTAAGCGGCCAACCTTTTTTTTTTATTTTGCGGCCCAGCGTCCAACGTCCTGGTAAAATTGTCAGCTATTACACTGTAATAAAAACCTCTGTTTCAACGGCCACCTCTATTTTGCGGCCAGCGGGCCACGCTCCTTCTCACGCGTCCTAAGGGAACTTATTTTTATACCTCTATTTATAAGGCCCGTGTAACACAGCGCGAGTATTTTGCGCCGCGGTCCACTCGATGCAATAGAAAAAAGAGTTTTGTCGCGCTAAAAAAGTGCAACTGCAACTTCAAAATCGCACGTGGGTAAACCATGCGGTGCGATTTTCCCCAGTGCGATTTGTCGCCGCGGATATCCAGCGCAGGGGTTGTTCCGAACAATGTTAGAAACTTGATGCAACTTAAGACGCGACAAAAATTGCATCGGAGTTTGCCGCCCGACCAAAAAATTGCCTGTGTAAACGGGCCTTTAAAAATGGCAAAAGTCGGAAGCGTTTTAGTTTTTTTTTTTTTGTTTTGTCACGGCACAGCACACGAGCGGCCGTATAAGTAACTGTTTCTTCACGTACGGCTTTTGTTAACGTTATGGGGATCGCATTATAACCATCATTGTTCTACTGTTTTCTGCCTAGGCTATTGACAGCCTATTTGGTTCTCCGCTAGATCCATTGTAATTTGATAAACTGAAAACCCTGGAACACGCACGCCACAACGTTTGTTTTCGGGTGAGCCCCTCCTGGTAGCCCCCTGCGCGTGTCCCGCTTGATAAAGGTTGCGGTTCACTGTATTAAATTTCATTATCCCAGAGTGGAATTTGATCTTTTTCGTTCCAACCACGTGTAAAAAAGACGAGTGGCGTCTCGCGAAGAAGGACGGCTGTTTTCGCAGGATAAAAGACGGGCTGCTGGAGCTGAATACGTTTGTTGTTTTATGCGGCTAGTGTAAAAGCTGTACGAAATATCAGACGCAGAAGTAAGTGTTATGATTGGCCCGATTTATACTAGAGACGGATAATCCGTCTAGGACGAGCTTGGGCAAAGAACGGTAGCTCGTCTGATAATCCGTCTGTGTATAAATACGGGCAAGCAGACGGATCATCCATCCAGACGAGCTATCGTGATAGTCCGTCTTGTCAGACGAATCATCGTGGATAACTCGTCAAGACGGATGATCCGTCGCTGTGTATAAATGCGAGAAGAAGACGAACTATCCACGAAAACTACACCTTCGTTACAAGAAGCCAGCGGCTGTTTTTAATAACTATAAACACGGAATGATTCAATCGACACACCGATAGTTCGTCTCATAGTCCTTCCCGTATTTATACTAGACGGATGGTCCTTCTCGACGGATGATCCGTCTGGACGGATGATCCGTCTCCAGTATAAATCGGGCCAGTGCATCTCAGTAGCCACTACGGCGACGCCGAAGACAACGTCAATAAAAAATAAATTTATATTTTACCTACGAATCTTTTACTTTGTTTGTCACTGTCAAAAAACATCACGAAACTAAATGTGGAACACAGCGATAACTTTGAAATAGAATTTTAACAAATTAGCCGACGTAGTTCACGTTCTTCAGACAACGCAACACAGAATTTGGTCATTTCTCGTTGTTGTTTTGCAGAGGACAGCAAAGAAATGTACAAAGATATATAACGCACGTGCACAGCCATTGTTCTGCTCTTTTTAAAAACATTTTGTTTAGCGACGTTCCCGTTGCCGTTGTCGCCGTGGTTTTCTTATAAGGCCCCGTTTACACGGGTCCGGACAAATCTTTGCACGGACAAAAACTTGCACGGTTCCACCTTGCGTTTACACGGGAGCGGCGGAACTGGACGAATTTTTGAACAGCTAAGTGTGCAAGTTTGGGACCTGAAAAAAGCAGGTCAACTTTTTGACCGGCACGGTTCCATATTTGTACGGACTCGTGTAAACACCCGAATCGTGCAACTTTTTGCTCAGATAGCGCGGTTATGGCCTGGAATCAAGTGCTGTAGCTGGTCTAAAATTTGCACGGATCCTTGTAAACAGGCGGTCCAGGAACAAAATTCGCCGGTGCAAAAATTTGTCCGGACCCGTGTAAACGGGGCCTAAATTAAACTCTCTAAATTACTTCGTTTAAGACCTACTTGGCCAGATCATGATTCTGTCTAGACACACAATCCGTTTTGGCCTCACCTTTGAACTTCTGTTCTAACAAGACTTGCTCAGGTTCGGCTAGCTGTATTATGTTAAAAAGGGGGTAATTTATCAAAAGAAAGATGACGCTACAGTTAAAAGAAAGAATGAAAACCTCTTGGGAGATTTGAAGATAGCTTCATTAAAGGTGCCGCCTCAGTCACGGCATTTTGGCCAAGTACCTTTAACTTGAAGGAAACCTGAAAATATTAGGTTGCTAAGATAGAAAAACACCAAAGAGATGAAAATAAGCCATAAAGGAACAAGGATGGTTAAGGATGGAGAAGATTGACACGGATTACAGACGACGAACTTGGAAAATCTGGGCTAAACTTTTCAAGATGAGTAAAGCGTAGCTCCTTAGGATATTATATAACAGGACCTTTCAGCCATCTTGCGAAACGGAATGCGATACTTATGAAGTTTCTTCTCTTGTTGTCATACCAACAGGCAAAGCACTTCCTACGTCACGTGTTTGATTCGCCATTTGACGTCAATTACTACGCAGGTGATTGGATGATGGGTCCAAACTACTTCTGCTGGCAGCCAATCTGCTACGTGACTTATGACGTAAATTCTTTCGCGTGGCAAGTGAAGCCTCGTTCCTACGAGGATCTCCAACTTGTTATTGATACCATTATGAAACACAAGAGCACGTTTGATCAATACAGGTCTGTGGTGGTTTTCTGTGGCGAGAAGGGAGGGCAGGGTAATAGTTTCTTCTTACTTAAAGGCAGGTTTTTACCGGGAACGGAGTCTGAGTCGGAACTATAGCCAGAGTCGTAAGAGAGCTTACCCGGCACCTAGTGAAAGTGGAAAATCGGCGTCATAAGCGGAGTTATAAGCTCGTCGGAAAAATAAGAACGTTTTCTTTTCTTCCGATTCCGTTTCCGTCGCTTAGGGTCCAGTGAAAACTACATTATCGGAGTCGGAAGCAGAAGCGGAAGAACCAACCAATCACAAGCTAGGCCCAGAATTAAGCATTGCGATTGGTTTACTCGTCCACTTCTACCTCCGACTTTGTCTCCTTCGCAGCCGCTCAGGCCGGAGTCACGCAACGCTCGTTGCGTGACTCAGGCCCGAGCGGCTGCGAAGGAGACTACCTCCGACTCTGACGAGCTAGTTTTCACGGGATCACAGCGACGGAGTCATTAGTCATTGGTCGGCTGCTTCTGACTTTGTCGGTTTGATTTTCACGAATTCGTAACGCTCCATAATTCTTTTTACGACTCCGTCGCAAGTGAGAACCAGCCTTAAAGATTTTCATCTGGTAATAGCAGCCCAAGTGGCACAATGTGTTGTTAAAGATAAGACAGTTCCCCGGTAGAAGTATACGGTGAATATTTTTTCCGGAAGTTTTTAGAATGATTCTAGAAATAACTGGTAAAATCTTCTGATGTTGCTATAGTAATAACCAAAAACTTCGATCGGTGCACCCTGAAAGGAAAAGGTTCGATCTGTTTCGAGCAGTTAAAACTACGAACTCGGTTAATGAGAATTATTGATTGATTCTTTGATTTCGATTTGTTATCAACAGAGATAATATTGCGTTTGGAGTCAAAGCCGGCATGGTTCGTTCGTCAATTGACTGTAAAGCGGGTCTTGACGCCTTTAAAGAGAAATACCCTGAAATAGCAAAGGCGAACAACTCACTGGGAGTGCTGAGGGAGTGGTCCGTCTCTCTCTACCTCAAACCTGCTTATCTAGCCAACTTAGATTCAGGAGTGAACGCGCGATGGCGGATGGAACACTCGGGCCAAAGTGTAAAAGACGCCATTAAACAGGCCTTAATAAAGGGTTTTGGAGAGCCAGTTCTTAACCTTATTCATTACCTTGAGTACGAACACAGTCGTCACTGTTTACCTGAAAGTGTGGCCAGCGGTCTTGCTAATTTGCCTGTGGACTTTGTGTACACGGACGGTGTCCCGGATTTGGGGAACAGGACGACAAAGGTTCTTCCCGGTACTAATAGGACGCTGCGTGGCAACGATACTTATCGCATGATTTTATCGTACTTCACAACGTTTGATATTTCCCCTGAAGATATCAATGATAAGGGAAATAAGCAACTCAATATCTACATGCCGCAGGTAAGCTTTGTTTCTGAAATTATTTATAGTTTATAGGGCAGATAATCACCTTCACTGTGAATATTTTTTCTTCCTTTCCCTTACATGAAACACACCTAAGAAATCCAGGAAGCAAAGCATCTGCCGATATTAAGCACACAAACCCAGTGGAACCTCGCCATACGGTCTTCTCGTTGTTACAGCCATTTTTTGTCCTTACGAATCGCCCATTGCCGGATTTCATACCGTGAGGGTCTGGGTACAATCGGTGTATTATGGGATTAACAACACAAGACCCATATATTCAGGAAGAGCACACCGAGCTTTACAAAATCCTTAAGTTTCGTGTAAATTGCGCCAATATTGAACAAGCTACAGCCATTCAAAAAGGTAAAAATTTAGTAACAAATGTATGGATTGCCGGAGACTTGTCCGGAAATCCATACATTTTCCGGACAAGTGTCCGGCAATCCATACATTTGTTACTAATTTTTTTACGTTTTTGAATGGCTGTATCTTGTTCAATATTGGCCCAATTAACACGAAACTTAAAGATTTTGTAAAGCTCGATGTGCTCTTTCTGAATATATGGGTCTTGTGTTGTTTATCCCATAATACACCGATTGTACCCAGGCCCCCGACGTATGAAATCCGGCAATACATTTTGTTTTAAAGGAATCTCAGCTGTTGGCGTGAGTTGACGCTAAGTTGCTCCAAATAATGCTTTAATTACAATTTTACTACACAAGGGAAACATAACATTTAAATAATAATAATAATAATAATAATAATAATAATAATAATAATAATAATAATAATGATAATAATAATAAATAATAATAATAATAATAATAATAATAAACGGAAGATACTTCGACTTTTAAATTTCCCGCGCGCCGCCATCTTGGATTTCATGACGTCACTGCGTTGTCTCTGTTGTTGGAAAGCCGAGGTTCTTTTGTTTGAAACAATACGGTAACGCAGAAATGTCATGAAATTCAAGATGGCGGCGCGCGGGAAATTTAAAAGCCGAAATTTCTTCCGTTTATAATTAAACAATAGTAAAATTTGTAATTAAGGCATTATTTGGACAACTTAGCGTCAACTCACGCCAACAGCCGAGAAAACCTGGTTAATGCGACCACCCCGTTAACATGGCAACGGATCCTAACCTGTATCATCCTGTTTTTATAATAACCAAATCAATGCGCGCGGTCTGATTGGTCAATCAGCAATGGTTTGTTGTGTCGGTAAACTCATGGAAAAATCGCGCGTCTTTTGACTTATTATATAAAAGCAATGGACCACAAGTTTCTATGGTTTAGAGACATGATAAACCATTGGTATGTTGGAAGAACATTCGAATAATTCTTAAATGCGGCTCGTGATTTACGAATTCTTCTCGTATTTCTACCAACATCCCATGTGGTTTATCAGCCTTTAAAATATAGATAGGACCCTGCGCGCGCCCTGATTGGTCAAAAACCTATGTTTTATCAGAGTATAAAACATAGAAAAAGCGTGTATTATTGTTTTGCGCGCGTAAAATCTATATTTTAAAGCAAATGAAGAAGCCTAAGCCGTGTATTACACTGATAAAACACTCCGGTCATTTGAGAACACTCGAGAAATGAAGAAAACACTCACCTGCGGCTCGTGTTTTATACATTTCCCTCGTATTCTCAAATGACCATCGTGTTTTATCACAGTATAATACACGGCTTAGGCTTCTTTATTGTTAAATAAACCACAGAAACTTTTGGACTATTTCTTAAATAATTTTATCCGGTTATAACTGAATACGGTCACTCAAACTTGTTATGTGCGTCTTTCCACTATTAATATGGTATTAATTGATTAAAGTTTCATGTATCGAAGCCAGGAACGTGTTTGATTATCGAGAATAACCAGACAACTATTTTGCAGTTTTATTAATTTAACTAAGTGCGTCGAAAGTGTACAGAAGACGTGATGTCTAGTCATTGTCGATTGAAGTTTCCATTTTTGTAAAACTATATCTGCAATCCGGATGTTCATTATAAAACAGTTGTTTCAAGGTGAAATTGTGATCTGTTACTGCGCCTTTCAATAATATGCGGACTCAGATGCGGACACTAAAATTCAAAGCTCAACCGACAAATGCGTTTTCCGCTACCGTCAATCAAATGTTCATCGGCTCCTCTCAGCTTCCGATTACTGCAGAACGTGCGGTAATCAAATCGTTGTGCATAGTTCAGACGACGAAACAGTGCTCGGCAGTAGTCGCAAGCTGGGAAGACCCGCCGAACATTTGATTGACGGCAGCGAGAAACACATTTGTCGGTCGACCTTCGAATTTTAGAGACGGCATGTTATTCAAAAGCGCAGTAAGTCAGCTAAGTTGGACCTTACCCTGATAAAACGGTCGAATTTTGATGGGCTGTTGGCGAGCGTACTAAAGGGGTTCCACTGTCTAAGTTTATCTACCAAGCTTTACATGATTAAAGCTTAAAGAGATTCTGTTCATGGTTAATGAACTATGTTCTGTCATTCCCTCTGATTATAGACTCCCTGCCGAGGGAGCTTAAGCTATCTTATCTTAGTATTATCTTAACCTTTGACCTCATTGAAGATATAACGTGAGCAGTCTCTCTTTAACTTGAGCAAGCACGATATTCACATTTCGCGCGCGGCTAAATAGGAGTGTACATTGAAGTGTTTAGCCGTTCAGGATTCAGCCCATATATAAATGCAAACCTTTTTAGGACGTTAGATAATCTATGATGAAGTCATATATTTGTAGAGATGGTATAATGGCTCAGATATACCATGAAATTAAGCCAATTAAACCTTAAGGTAATTCCCTTGAAATTGTTCTACTATCAAACTTTTTTTGAAACTTGGCGTAATGAACATTCATGGTATGAACATTATAAAAATGCAATAAAAAAATGGGGTCACCGTGCTGGTTTACGCGTCAGCAAGCTCTTAAAATGAGGTATTTTTACTGGTTGCGCGTTAAAAGTTCGAATCACCTTCATACAGAATTAAATCTTGGTTACTTGAAAGAAATAAAGTTTTGTCTTGAAAATAAAGCTTCATTTATTGGCATAAGCAGTATTGCTTCATTTAAGCCGTTTTTGATTGCCTGGTTGCGGTAATATTGCACTTTTTCGGACAGTTCCATGGCTAACTTGAAGTCCTCGCCTTGGCCAAAATACACCCAGTTGGGAAATATTTTCCCAAAAAAATCACGTTCTACTATCAAACTTTTTTTCCTCTTCAAATATGTTTTTCATTAGACTGTTCTTAGCAAATACCTAAAAGAAAAATCGGGGGTCACCGTGCTCGTTTAAGAGAAAAAGAGAATTTATTCCGTTATCGAGCTTAGTTTGAGGGAAATCTCTTGCGTTTTGCACGTGCACGTGCTCGTGCGCGCGCGCTGATGACGCGAAAATCGTGCGCAGTAGGGATGCGCAATGCAATACTAAGGAATTACCTTAAAATTGCTTTATCTAGTGATCCAGTTTATAATGAAAATGCTATTCCTTTTTTTCTTTGTATATAAGGTTTATAAAATTGCGAAGCTATTGACTCGTATAAACAAGAGATCTAGAGCAGTGGAAGCTTTTAAACTTCAATTGGATGCCGCTGACCAGTGGCACAATACGGCTCCATTTCCAGCCAATGAGAGCGACGAGCATGCGTACAAAGCGTGCCACGATCCAGCCTCTGCCAAGATTCATTGCCCGCAGCGCTGGGCGGCCGTAGAGAAATGGAGCGAGTACATTGAAACAGTGATGAGCATGATTTATCCGAAGATCCAATCGATGTTTTACTTTACTGGTCCCAAGGCTACCGCGGCCAACTGCCCAATACAAATGTTACCGCACTACAATCCGTCCAATGGCGCCATGTTCTTTCGTCCCAGCAGAGGAAACTGTACCACTCCCAGTCATTTCGGCCTTCCTTTTTCCTGAAGAGATATGGGCCAAAGTTCCAGGAATGGTCTGTAATCGGGCACGAGTCGAGGCCTGGGCACCACACTCAGATGCAAGGTATTACATTTCCATGTGTTCGTAAATTGACCGTTTAAGCTATCCGCGAACAACGGAACGTTCCGGAAAATTTCGGTCGGAAGTCAAATGGAAAGGTCCGTTTCGGTTCCTTCTGACCGGAATATTCGGGATCTCTGGAGGTGGTCCGCTTTGACCGAAATTTGCTGTGCTATTTTGACAAAGCGGTTTATTGCCCTACTTCTCTTCACTTATGTAGGTAATTCGGAAAAGGAATTAAAATGATAAGAGCCATTCCTCTTGGTTGGCCTAGTCTCCTTCGCAGCCGTTATTAGGGTCGTCACGCAACGCTTCTCCCCCACTAAGTGGGGAGAAGCGTTGCGTGACGACCTTAATAACGGCTGCGAAGGAGATAATGGTTGGCCCGGATTGATCAGAAAATATCGTTCCATTTTCCTCGGGTACTCCCACTGGTCTTTGACCGGTCGGAAAGCACCCAGTCAGTGTATCCACAAAAGTTTCCTCGTTTGCGGGACCGCAATTGTTGAGGACACCGATTTTTGCTCAATGACAAGAGGTGAACGCCAGTCGGCGGTGCCGGGCTTTTAGTTTATCATTTTATTCTTTTGTGTTTCTTGATTAACTTAACAGGATTGATTGAACATTTTCGGGACAAGTGCGGCGGTGTGCCCCGGTGGCTTGATCAGAAAACCTCGTACATAGCGTTCCAGGAGGGCTGGGCCCTATACGCAGAGAGTCCTTTGCTCGCCCATGACGCTAATCTTTATGAAGATAACTATCTACAACTGTATGGCATGTTTAAATGGCAGGTATGAGAGGAGGACCTCTGACTATTATCTCAGAGCAGAGAACAGCTGTCATTTTTGACAAATCATTCCGATATTCTTACCGTTTAATTAAAATTGGGAATTTACGTCAGGTTTTCTGAAAGTCTTTTGCGAAGCTCAATTGATCTCTGACCACATGGTTGATTCCAGGACTGACTCGGAAAATTGCTCTTCAAAACAGCTCACTCACTTAATGCTCTTCGTGGCCTTTGGTACATTTAAGGCCATCCTGCAAAACAATGCTACTTTGAAATGTGAAAGAAATCGTGAAGATTCTGACATGTCTCATTTTGTGTTAAGATATGGCGAGCTGTGAGATTGGTAGTGGATACTGGCCTTCATTACAGAGGAATGACAAGGTGAACAAGTTTCTATTGGTTATTGTAGACAAGTTAGCTATAACAGTGTACCCATCTGACTCGGGACAGAAGGATGAGGAGAGACATAACAAGTTCACTGTTCGCCCATCGCCACATTCTCAGCGGGTTCAAAGGCTTCACGGTGACATGATTAATTAATATCGACTTCAGACAAACCGTATGGACTGCAAAACGTTAAGTTCGTTTTCTCGTTCGCCCAGTTAACTCGTGTTAAATATGGACTGTTTTTCGTTGTGACGTTAGCATTAATTCAACCAAAAAATCGTTCCTAGGCGACCACCCTTACAAAACCAGCTGAATGTATTTTAAGAATGATTTTGGTTTCACGTTACAAACAAATCGTTTTAAAAAAAAATTTCGCCCCGTTATCGTAACGTTGGTAAGAAGTAACAAATTGTTTTCTTATCAGGTCAGAAGCACTCAAAAACTTTGAGGACTACACATGGGACACTACAGATTTTGCAGTAAAGGAAGTGACTAGGTACCAGAGCGTTCCCGGCCAAGCTACAGCCTACATGTTGGGGAAACTGGAACTAGTAAAAATGCGCAAAAAGGTCGAGAAGGCATTTGGAAAGTCGTTTAGTTTACCGGAGTTTCATTATCAACTTCTCAGCCAAGGATCCGCGCCTCTTGGCTATCTTCAAAGTCACATTGACAAATTCATAGATTGCTATAAGAGAAAAATAGTTCAAGAACTTTGTTCTGACATCCTAAAGTACACTGATGGATGGGAGGACGAGGAAAGGACAGCACAAAAAGATTTAGAAAAAGAGGAAAATCTACCACCTCGCCCTCCCAAGAGAAGTTTCATCTAACAGCGAATGCTAGATGGAAACTTTGCGCCCAACTACATAGATGAACAATCACAGAACTTGCAACGTTTTGAACTGTCTTGAAACACCCATACACGTGGTAAAGGATATATCTTTGTTTAATGATTAACTTAAGTCAGCGTCAGCTTAGCAAGCGCATGCGCCGGATAAATGTCACGTGATACCTTGTTCATGCTGTCTTGGCCTCAGCCTCTGTTTCCTCGGTAACAATCGTTTGTACATAAGCGGATACAGTCCATAAAGCTTTGCAGACAGCAAACACGCTTATTGGTAAAACATGCTACGTTTCAAGAAATTATGCCAGAAAATTTGATTCATACGTATTCTCTCAAATTATCGCCACCTATTAGCCTCAGGTATACTTTTTTTTAGCATAATTTGCAGTGTAAAATGGATTTCCGGGCACAGTGTAATACACGGCTTAGGCTTCTTTATTTGTTATTTTTCTGTTAATGTGTCACGCCTAAGTTTTAATTTTTATGAAATCCATTTTGAAATCACTGGTTATCATTGCAATGTGATTGGCTCTCAGCGGTGCGATTTATTCACGAATCGCATTATCTTTTGCTCAAAATCGCCAATCAGGTTTAAACGCTTTTTTAAACTAACCAATCACATTGCAGGAAAATGAAAGACAAAAAAACCATTGCTTGGCAAATTTGACTATTAAATTGTGCGATTTCAAAATGGATTTAATTAAGTGTCAATTGAACTTCGGCTCGTGCAATTTTGGCCTGAAGTCATGCTTATGATTTGAAATCGAACTCGCACTGCGCGTTCGTTCGATTTTGAAATCACGCGTATGATTTCAGACCAAATTGCACTCCACTCAGTTTAATTACCATTATCAATTTTGTTCACCCTTACGATTCATCCATATATTTCAGTAGTCAGTTACTGATACAAAGATCTTCCCAAATTGCTTGTACAGTTGAAACCCCACTATTTCGAAGTCCCAAGGTAAATGGAAAAAAGTTCGAAATTGCGGGTTTCGAAATAACCGGGGAAGCGTAAAAATTCGTAATAAAATACAGTACAGTATGAAGAAAGACACTGATTAAATAAAATACAGTGATTATATGTCGGATAAATCAGCAGAGACGCTGTTGCATTGAAAAATCTTTGAACTGTTCTGCTGTTTTTGTTTTTTTCTTATACTTTTGTCGATCGTGAATGACAACTGGCTTGTTTGCCGTCGAATCTCGGCTCCCTCAACAGCAAACAAACTGCAAGGGTGAGAAAGTCTCGATTGCTTTGTTGGTCGCTTGGGAGTTTGTTCTTGTACTCTGTTTTGACAAGTTCGAAATAACGGGGTTGATTTACTGAAGGTCTGGGAAAGAACGAACGATGAGTTCGAAATAGCGGGGAATCGAAATAACAGAGTTCGAATAGCTGATAGTAAATGACTGAAAACATAAAGGTAAATCCAAGGAAATTCGATCTTCGTTCGAAATAGCGGGGACTTCGAATAAACCGAGTTCGAAATAGCGGGGTTCGACTGTATATCCACATTAAGTTTTTTGCCTGTAGAGACATTTTAATAAAATGTTAATAGATGTAATTTTATCTTAGATGTCGCCAATTTTATTTGTATAACGTGATTGGTTCGTAAGCTTGCAACACAGCAAGTGACGTCAAATTTTCTGTTACGCTGTTTTCCCATGTATCTCAGTGTACTTGTAACAGCCTGTTCATGACACATCATACATTCGTTGTAACTTTGCCACTGGCCTGGCGCGTCCTCGGACCGTCTGATCTGAGAATAAGGCAACGTTGTTACAATCATCGCTAGGTGCATCGCTTGCCTCAATAAAACTGTTGCACGACACGTTTATGGCTGCGAGAAAAAAATGCACACAATTCCTTCTGTATATTTCGTGTTGTAATTGGAATTGTGACTGTCCCACTTCAACCTTTTTTTGCGAACCAACGCTTTTCTTAGGATTTTTTGTTCCGAGTTTGAATGATATCAGTGTGATATGTGAAAATTCAGAAGTAGAAGATATTGTTGATTAAAAAACAAAAATCTGTCGACTTTGGACGCCCCCAGCGAAAAAACTTGTGCGCGCAAAAGGCTTCCACGCTCACACAGAGTAAAAGGCCCGACTGGGACAGCCGAAGCTTTCGTTCTCGAAGTGACGTCCACGGCTTACTCTCCCCAGACTCCTTTGTTCGGTCGGTGAACCATACGAAACTCGGTTTCAAGGGAGGCACAGAAATACGAGGATTTAAGCAAATCGAAAAATTTTTGCGGCTAATACTCCACAAAATAAGCTTTATTGTTTTAGCGAAAAAAAATTTTGGTGGTTAGCTGCACTTTAAGGACGTTTCGCGCCCAAAAACTTCCCCACGTACAGATTTTTTTAAAACTTTGACTGCAGGTAGAAAATGATAAGATTAGATGAAAAACGTAAAAAAAATCGGGGGTCACCGATCTCGTTTTGAAGATAAGGCGCATAACAGATCAAGCATTTCTAGGATTTCCAGCCACTGAGGCGATTCTGGCCGGATTCATTACTATCGGAATATATTTAAGTTGAAGAATCATATCTAAGTTATGTGTGTTTAACACAGCATATATAGGCCTATTTGATAGATCTTTGCTACATATGCCATTAAATCAGCTAGAATTAGCCTTAAAAAATACAACTTCTAAGTACGCACACCTGTATCCATGTACCAGTTCGACCCTATTTGAATAGTATATGAAAATAATTAAACTTCCCACGTACAGATTTTTTTTGTTTTTAGTATAATGGAAAGAATCAGAAAAGGAAGTGATCTGCCGAAAAAAAGTGGGGGTCACCGAGCATCCAACAAAAATATTCGCACACAAGTTAACGCAAAGGTCATCAGCTCTATATTTTGTTGGAGTTTTCGACTCGGTGCGCGCGCTTGAAAATGACGTGGCACGCGCGTGACCAATGAATAGCGTGCGCACTAGAGATGCGCAGTAGCAATGGGCGCGAACGTCCTTAAAACAACAGACTTCATTACGAGGCTCTAAAGAATAAATATAGAGTTAATGGGGTTTATTGATTTTCCAGAGCTTCGTGCTGAGGTCTATAGTGTTAGTTTGAATTTTAATACATCGTAATTGGTCTGTTGTCATATTGAGTTCACTTGAGAACCAAATACGGTCTCGAAAAATCAAAACGAGGCTACATGTCGTTCATTTGAAGGTTAGGCCACGTGACTGTCAGTGATCTAAAATCTTGACAGATCAAAACAAAGTTTTTTTCGGAGATTTTCTCGATTGTCCCTTATTTCTTGGCTTTTGTCTATTGCTCTCCATGATTGGAAGGTAAGTAACGAGAAATGTTTGTGTGAAGCCCGGCATATTGTAACGAGACGATAAAAGCTACTTAATCGATACTTAATTTCGTATCTAAGCCTACTGAATTTTACTGATCTCTTGAGGAGACTTTTGCAAGCGGTCTAATTGAAACAAACGTTTTTCATAACTAGTTGAAGGCCAATCTGAGGCCTGCTCTGAAAACTCTATCTCGATCGAAGCTAATATTTTGTAAATCTGAAAATATTTTCATTTGAATAGCCATCATCGTCTATATTTGTCTAAGTCATTTGCTTTGAGAACAAATTAATTTTAAAATTAAGCCTAAAATTATCGAAATGGTTTAAGTTGAAATAATTAAGAAACTACCTTAACTCCACGGACTAAAAATAATCCAAATGAATCTTCTTTGTTACCTAAAGCAAACGATACCTATTTTTGTCTTTACTTTCCGTGCGGCAGTTTTCCGCCATTTTTATTTTGCTCTCAAAATCCACCAGCCTACCACCTGCTAGTTGATTTGTTTGTGGCGGGAAAAGTCATGTGACCGGCGGGGGCTGCCGCTTTAGTGTAGCACTGACGGCGCGTAGAGCGAAATCAGTGGCTCCGGGTGTTCTTTAATAATTTAACTATTTAAGGTGGCTCAAATAGTTTCCAGCACATTCCAAGACTTAGAATTCCAGGTGGCTCTGAACCCCATGTACAGAATTTTTTAAAAAACTTTGCCAAAAGTTGCATCTTATCCTGCTTATCAAACTTCTATAATAAGAAAAAATTTCATCGTGCCGTTTCGGAAATATAAGCGCTTAGAGCTGAAATTAAGGGTGTTTTTAGCAGGTCATAGTGTTGCTATGGTAACCTATTGTGTCACGAAAATAATACCAACTTGATTGGACAGGTTTTTGATTCCATGATTGTAGCATCAATTGATAAAGAGTGGTAATTATAACACATCAAAATCTACGTCTTGGAAAGTGCTGGGCTGTTTTGAGCCACCTTAATGCTACGAAACAAAAAAAATAAAAACTTTTTGCATTTTACAATTTACAGAGGATATCACAGCCAACTTCGTCCGAAAATCTTAAAGGCATTTTGAAAATAAAACCTGTGGAAAAGCTGGCGAATAAATCAATGAAATGGTCGAAGGGATATTATACTTCTATCAATGTTAGGTCAAAAAGCTTCAAGGTAAAGGCGTAGCAACCTCTCGCAGTTCAGTTTTACAATTGAGTGTGTTTCATTAGGACAATGTTACTCGCCTTGCTCCTGGTCCTGGTCAGTGGTATATCGTGCAGAGAGCATGCTTGGCATCTGAAGCATTCACATTTGAGGGATGAACACCCGGCTAAGAAGTTCAACATCGTGGCTCATTCCAGGAACGAGGTATTTGCACCCTCACCCTAGCCCCCTGTTAGGACCTTTTCTTGTACCTAGAGCCCACCCGGTTCTACTTTCAGCGTTTGTTCACCTGACTCAAAACGCGCGGGCTCTTGCATGGGATTAAAGGGAGTAGGTTTCTAAAGAAACTGTGGTGCTGCGTCGGTGGTAGTCTGAATTTCAGCCGTCTCTTCCCTTTACCCCGAGTGGGCTCTCGCCCGCGCCCCACTCGAGGTAAAGGGAAGAGACGGCTGAAATTCAGACTACGTCGGTGGGAGTATTACAAGATAATTTAGTTTTATCAACCCAGTTGATAAAACCAAATTATCTTGAATGGGATTAGTTGTTTTGCCGCAGATTCGGTCTTATAGACGCCGGGTGACGTTGGGGGATATTTACAAAATAAAACTAAAATGTGTTTCTACAACATTTAATACCATGTGTAGCCTGCAAACTTGCAGGCTAAACAACATTTTACAAAATAAAACTAAAATGTGTTTCTACGACATTTAATACAATGTTTAGCCTGCGAACCTACGTATTTCCGGCTGTCACTTGGTTCGCAGGCTATACCATGCTAGGATTCGTTTGTTTTGCTTAGGACAACATGGTGGTGGTGTTGAAGGGAAGAGATGGATCAAGCGGACAAAACGGTACGCAGGTATGTCATCTCTTGCTACTATGGAAATATAATTCACACGTGCTACATTCGATCAGGGCATTCGATTCATCGTGCTGACCAAAAGGGGACTATAAACTGCAACGGACCGCATACGATAAACTCTGCCAACGTAGAATCTACAAGAGATCTGATCAGCCAAAAAATGTGTATAAAGGCAATAAACTTTAAGGCTGAACTACGGGAAGAACGTTTCGAGACACCAAAAGGACCAGAACCGATAAAGCTAGGATCGCAACTGTGGACAGCTGTTTGGCTCTTGTTGGAGCTCGTCAGCACAGTGTAGCGAAGATATGTAACGCCAGCCAAGAGCCAACGCACATAAATTGCAAAATGACCCGTTCACTATATCAAGTTCCGTACTTTGAACTCACTTGCGCTCCGAAACACGCGTTGCGCAAGAAGACCAAAGTGTCCCTATTGGTGTCTCGAAAAGCAAAAAGTAAATGTGGCTGGACAAAGCCAGCCTAAACAAAGGATCACGGCCTCATGGTTAGTGCGTTCGTCTCCGGCTCTAGCGGTCTGGGTTCTAGCCCTGGCCAGGGACATTGTGTTGTGTTCTTGAGCAAAACACTTTACACTCACGGTGTCTCTCCTTACCCAGGTGCACAAATGGGTACCAGCGAATTTAATCCTGGGAGTAGCCCTGCGATGGTCGAGCATCCCATTCAGGGTGGAGTAGAAATACCCTAGTTACTTCATGATAAATAAACCACAGATAATCACCGGTCTAATGGGCCTCTGGGCTCGTATGTAGACTTTTTTCATGCATAGCAAGTCTCAAATTCATTCTCTGTTGGCAACGGCAACGTTTGTTCTTGTTTTCTAGGGCGACTCCGGTGTACCAGGACAGCGTGGCCCGCAGGGACCTCCGGTAAGTTGTTTTACTCATCATTTGTCTTACCGGGAAAGTCCTGGGAACTACAGTGCAGCGTTTCGAACAGTCTTCAGCCCGGAGATTATTTAGCAATAACTTACATTTTCTAATTATGCAGGGTTCGAAAGGAGCACCAGGAGTTTGTACCAAAGAACAGGTGAATAGTGTTTCTACTTTATTACCGAGTTTCTAACGTTGGATTTCGGACCGCTCAGCTAGCAATGTATTTTTACTGCTGAGTTTATAAGGTTTGCAGGTTTGCTGTCAGTGCGATGGTGTAAAAGGTAGGTAAAGTCTGCATACGGGCCAATGTACGTGGCCCACCAGGCCGGAGCTTATTCCGGTTTCTAAGATGTAGATCAAGAATAAAAACAGAGAAAACCTCTTATGTAATGTATGTAGTTAAAAAGCCGCATTACATAGTGCCATGTACGCGTACATAAGCAATTTTTTTTTTTTATTTTCTCACGGTTTTTACTTAAGAGGCGTTTCTGTTGGCAACCTAATTACACCTTTGTAAGAAAGCTTAACGTACTGGCCATTATCACTAAACTGACTGATTGATTAATTAACTGATTAATAATTATAAAAGTGAACTTTTAATTTAGCACAAGAGATTGGAACTTGGTTAATCGGTCGTTTCGCCCGAAAGCAAGTTACTACAGACTAAAATGTTTCTTCCCCCGAACTAAAAGACTGTTTGCCCGGACTGAAAGATCAAAGAAAGATGTGTTGAATTCTCTTCTTTTAACTAAAACAAGCGAAAAAGAAACCATTGTGGGCATTATTAAACAAAATTACACAGAACATATTTATTTCTCGTTCGTTAATTCATTGACCACGGAGCTAACAGTCTGGTCAAACCGGCTTGGTGTCCGAGCAAACCGGCTTTTGGGCGAGGCGACTGCATTTTGGAACTTTAGATAACTGACTGCTCCGTTTTTTTTCCCACTATATCGTGTTCAGTGTGAATCAAATGAGCTTAAACTCTTGATTCAGCGTTTAAATGCGCTTGAAAAGTACGTCAAGGACAAGCAGAATCAAACTGGCGGTGAGCCGTGTATTAAACCCACACCCCAAGTCAAGCCTGGCCCTGCAAAGATCTGCCCTACAACACCCACACCTTCAACACCAACTACTCCACCTCAGAGGCCATATCCGGGCCCTCCTCAACAGCCCCCTACGGTTCTTGCACCTGCCCCTGCTCCGGCTCCGGCTCCGGCTCCTGCTGTTTCTCCTCAAGCTCCTGCTCCTGCTCCGGCTCAAGTTCAAGCCCCAGGTTCTCCTTCCCCGGCGCCCGTTCCTGTTCCGGTGAAGCCCCAGTCTCCTCCTTCCGTCATTGTACCAGCGAGTCCCGCTCAGGTCCTTTGGGCCAGTCCCGCGCCGTCACAAGTCCCCATGGCAGTTCCTGTCGGTTTTACTGTCCAGAGCACGGTAGAAGCACCTGGGACTTTTCCTGGAGGAAATGGTCAGGTTGAGATACAGGTAAAGAAAAGTTTCTACTATTCTAACAGTTCATGATAACATCCTTTACTCAGGGGTGCAAGGCGAAATGGTGATTTGAACTTCTTGATTGCCTTACTGGGTTTTCTATTATTGACTCTAATGCCTCCCAAGTGAGCAACAATAAATGGCGGCAGAAAATTCAAATAAGTTAAAATTAGCTAAAATTAAAAATGTATACCAGCACTAGAAAGGACACATTTACTTTAGTAACCCTGCGAAGTTTCGGCATTTCAGGCGTAATATCAGCTGAGAAAATGTAAGTTGAAAATGGAAAAATTTACAGACGTTTGTATGACTGGGGGTATGCATTATACAAACGTGTGTAAATTTCGTAACTTTCAACTTACATTTTCTCAGCTGATTTTACAACTGAAATGCTGAAACTGCGCAGGGTTACTAAAATAAAGGTATTCTTTCTAGTCCTGGTATACGTTTTTAATTTTGACTTATTTGAATTTTCGGCTTTTCGGAGAAGGGTTCATTTGCAACGAGTCTCGAGTATTAATACACCGGCAACAGGTGCCATAATCAGCACATCAATTCTAAAACGGCCATGACCGACAAGTCGTAGAATATTACCTGTTACACGAATGGAGCTTACCTATCTGAAGGTAAGTGGCATGATATTTGCTGCGCTCTTTCTATTCATTAAACTATCGTGCAGCAAGTATACTTTTGGTAGGGCTGACAGGCTGAGTTTTTACGCCGGAAGAACTTTACAGTTTTTCAGACTTGGTTCGTTACTTTGGTGAGCTTTTTTTAAAGAGTAGAGGCGACAGAGAGCCTCGTACCCGGAAAAGAGTAGGGAACCTACAGGAAATCCGGGGAATGCCTCATTTCTTAATGACGTTGCAATAGCTTAAGCTCCAAGGATCTACTTCTTGTAAAACAAAGGCATTTTTTGGATCAAATGTGGCCCTTTCTTTTAGTGGATTTTTTCCTGTTTTGTTTCCTCCAGGGCGTTGTTACGCCTCAGGTATCCGTGCAAGGCTACTCAGCAACTCCTGGAACTGTTCAAGCCGCGCAACCTAGCACTACTTTCAAGAAAAGCAGGTATTTATTTCATTTATATTGACGTGACAAACGACACAGACCTAAGCGTTACTCATAAATGAGTGAGTATACAGTGGAATTCCGTTATCTCAAACCCTCAAATGTTGAACCTAAATATGAAAATCCACTTTTTTTATAAATGGGAGAAATATCAAGTAAACAAAACAGACTTCTCGACAACTCGAACTAAAAGTCTTCAATTACCCTCCACTTAGTCGAACGTTGTAATTTTACCCCCGATTTTTTGAACTACTTGATTTTTCAAATCAGTTATATTTTCCCTTGGAGGTTTGAAAAATCGGAATGTGAGTGGCTGTCTATATGTGAATGATCACTTATCATCTTTTTGCTTCTTGTTTACCATGTAGTATCGCATCAAAAGTTGCTGCCAAACCCAAGCATGGACACAAGACGTCCAGCCATCAGAGCGCTGACCACCATAAAGGGCGGGCTCATAAGCTGTCAGGGAAAGCGCTGAAACACTGAAATGGCTACATTATATCGAATGAAAAGAAAGTCAACTCATCCACTTGAACAAAATTATTGTTAGGAGAGCCTTAGAAAGTAAGCAAAGAACAATAGGGAGTATTTTAAATCATTTCTTTATTTGAACTGGTTTTCAGCATATTATCAACAATAAGAACTCTTACATGAACCATCCAGCAGGCTAGAAATCACCACATCTTTTGTACCGTGTCACGAGTGCACAACATTGCAGAAAACGAGTATCCTTCTATATACATGCTCTTCTTCAATACTTGGTTTTGCGGAACGGCTTAAACGTGTGTCCAACTATGTTACGAAAGGAAAAAATCAACCTCGAGACTGGAGGGAAAAGCTATTCTTCGACCCTCCTAAAAAATCGGGGAGCAGATTTCTCTTTAATTTCCGATTTTTCTGGGAAAATCGAAGGAGACTATGCTTGCAAGGTAGTTATGGCTTTCACGCCCTCGCAACCCTTAAAAAATTTTGGTGCTATTTCTCGTCAGTAAAATGTCGACACCGAGCTCGTTAAGACTTGAGTTCTGGACTGTATTATAAAGAGTAATAAATTTAAACTGCCATAGGCAAAGCACCACTTAAAGTCGAATAGAGATCGTTAGTGCAGATTATTAAATTACGCAACTTTCCAACGCAAAGTTTCTCATCACACCATGCGCCATTGCCAACATAAAATGATTTCAAATTATCTTCGCTGATCTCCTGGTTTTCTAAACGGTATTACTTAGAACAGAATTAGTCAAAACATAAATTCCTTTTTGTCAGATTGATTGCTATATATAGAAGATGGTAATTTCCTTGGTTGAGTGCATTTCCCGGGCGTATCTTAGCTACGGAAGAACATCGAATGATCGTAAAGATGGAAAGTGTAAATGGATCAACTTTTGGATTGGATGGCCAGAGGGAAAGAAACTTTACCAGCTAAAGATTTGGCTTTGTTCACTAAATTCTTGGCCAGTTATCAACTGAGAGCAAATTAAAGCACACCCGGCCTCAAGTCATTAAAGGCATCCAAACATCTTTTTCTTTCAACTGAGTTCTTTAAGTTTTAAAGCACTCTTAGCCGCTGCTTGTTGGCCCGCGGGAAATCACATCGACTAAGTTTATTACCTCAAAGTATAAACAGTCATTCACGTCGGACCCCCCGGCAAAACTACCTAGAAAAAAACAGTCACGGAAAGTTGAAAGTTGAAAAATATTGGAACTGAGATGTGTCTAAACACTGTAGAGGTTTTACACTAGTAGTTGATAAGTTTATATTTAGTTTTCACGAGATTTATAATACAAACACGTATTTTTAGCGGCGATACACAACTACGAAGGCAATGAGGATGTTACAATTTAAACATAAAACAACGGTTCAGGATGTAGGCTATGAAAAACAAATGTGTGGTATTGAAAAGGCTTACTGAGTGGTGGGGAGAAAACGCCGCACAATCTCAGGGTGAAAACCATAACGTCGTTATTTACGCTTAACGAGTTTTATTGGGCGAGGTTAGGATTACTGGTGGCCTTGAGGGGGATTGCTCAAATGAAATTAGTGATAACTTAAAACTCTAGCTAACTAAAATCCAGCTTTCGCAGTTGGTGATGTAAATCTTACTCGATTGTCGATTGAAAACTCGAACCGGATCAGTTCTATTGGAGGGTGACCCTGAAAACCAACTCAAGTAGTTCACTATTACAACAATTGAACGCTCCTATATCTTCTCAGGAAAGTTCAACTTTCAAATAGAATTCACAAGTTTCAGCTTTAAACTAAAATATAATTCACCGTTGGCATGGCATGTTATCACCAATCTGTTCGCAACTGTTTCATGCCTAGTTTCATAACTCAAGTTAACTAGATGCACAGTACTTTTACTGATGAAGTGGTTACCGTGACATTTCAAGCACTTTGGAGAAGCTATTGTAGCTTCAAGAAAAATCTTTCTTAAGTTACACTATGTTGGTCATGTATACCATACTATTACCACCAGTCTTGGTTTACTCAAACAATTATATTGGTTCAATTTTCCGCACGGTCTCTCGGTCTGACTAGCAAAATTTCCCCGCGGCATGAAGGAGTGGAAAACTCAGCTGGCTTGACAACAAAAGGATTTAACGAAGGTCCGCTAAATGAATACCTGTGTTTCAGTTAACAGCTAAATTTTTTGGCAATTTATCAGCTCACATTTTAAGTTTCATTCCTTTTCTCAGCTGTCGGTTAAAAAAGAAACCAAAAAAGAAGGGAAACCAACCGAAGCGAGGGTATGGGGTTAAAGCGGACATCGGGTAGCGGGTACAGCTACTTGGTGTTCCGCTGCAAAACAGTAACCTAAATAAACCGGGCAGTTGTAAAGTTTTTTTTTTATTAAAACTACTCATAAGCAGATGCCGCATAATTTTTTGGTTTAAAAAATCTCTCTTGCTCTGTCATGTTCTGGTGTACCTCCACTATACTTCAGACGATATTGCGTACGTGACCTTCCCTGATTAATATATTAGTTCTCAAGCTCCCGTTCTCAAGTTTCAGAGAACAAAACCCGTGAAACAGTGAAACAGTGTAACTACAACTTCAAGTGTCCGTTATTTCTTTAATGAACACTGAAAAACGATTGGCATCAGGGTTGAATAAAAGCACCCGACGAAAGTATGCTGTGTGTGTTATATAATATATATATACAATAGTCAAGCTTTCGTTATATAATTTGCTTTAGCGGATGAACTTGCCAAGCCCTCAAGAATTTTGAAGTGGTTATAAATATTGAAGTATAGTATGAATACACCAGGCAAGCCACGCGCCTGAGTTGAATGGAAATATGTAGTATAATTATTAGATAAAATTGTTGGTCACAAGCAAACTGGAAAATCGGCTAATTCACGAAAAAACGTTAATTCATCCTCTGCGGCTTTTAAACTGGTACTGCATGCATATAGCTGCATACATAACATACCTATTGCACACGTACCACTCAGTGAAGCTCAAAGGAGCTGGCATCTGCGAAACGACGAAAAAAAAAATAGTAGTTGGTGTTAAAGAGGTAAAATCCAACATGAACATGTGTATGTTTGAAGCTAATTTAGGCGCCCGCGATCTGACAGCCGCTGATTACACTGACGGGTCGATGAAACCACCGGCAAAGATCCCACGAAAGGTTAGTACCCAAAAAATCTGAAAATTCCGTTGTTTTGAAACCCCGACAAGCACTTTTAAGAAACTTCCTTTTGAAAACCGTTCTCAAGCGTAATATTGTGCATCTTTCTTTGTGCTTATTTAAGTTTGTGTACGTCAATTGGGTTTGATAGCGGGGAAGTGTCGGTTCTTTGAAGCTCTCCCCTCGTCAAATAAAGCGACAAGCAAACTATATACAAATCCTCAAGCACTTGCTTGCGATACTGCTTCAACGGCCGGTAATCCTTAGGTAAATATTTAAAGTTCTCTGAAGAATCCCTCTTAATTTATCAATTGTGTCAAACTCCGCGTCCTTAAGAATGCCTGCGAGGCGATAGATTCGAGCAATTTGGTCACGCACTTGGGGTTTAAATCAAGTCGCGAGCGTTTGTCTATTGGAACAAAACGTTTTTCCGGCTGTTTATAACATTTCAAGTATTGGCACGCCACTCGAACATTGAAAAGAAAAGGAAAGTAGAAAGCGGCTCCAACGTCATCAAAGCCCTGCACAGCTAATTCTACAATGCAAACGTTCGGAAGAGGTGATAAACTGTTCGGAAAGTTAGTCGCAGTTTCGCTGATAAATTGTGCCTTGGTTCGTCTGTTCACCTGGTTCAAAGAGACCTTACTGTCCTGGTTTCTTTCTAAAGAGGAATGAGTCAGGACATTTATTCCACTTACCGCGATTGAGAACAACTGAATTGCGACGACTTTGTTTTAAAAGTCTTCCCACGTATAGCTTCCGTTGAAAAACAGCGCATTTACTGTGTCTCGACTGACCGCGGTGGTTATGTCATGATTGAGTGATCGATTGATATGACAAACACTTCTCGAAATTCTTCAACCTTTTGATTCCACATGGCGGCTTTGATCCTCAATAATCCTCCAGACAAGATATGCTTCAAGAGGGTGTCTTCGGAATTCTGAAAGCAATTGTACCTTAGAGACCCAGAGGTTCTTTGTGCGGAAAAATTCTGGAAGGGACAGTGCTCGAATTATTTGTGAAACATGAAACTTTCAGGGTTTGCTTCAGCATTTGTGTGACTCGAAGTCAAGCCATGAGTGAGAAGCACAAGGGTGGCCGTAAAACAACGCGTCAACCTCATCGCTCGAATCATTTGCGGCAGGTACAATTAACTTCAATAACTTTTTTACGATCGAAATAATCTTAAAGTTGTTCGTGTACCAAACGTGCGCGCAACTTGCTTATAAAAGTTAGCCAGTTTTTAACCGCTAAAATAGTGATGAAGGTTTCTCAATAGCATTTATGTGTTTGTTTTTTTAAATCGATGCTCGCGACATTGTTTGGAGTAGCGGTCTTTTGCGACAAAACAGAAATGAATTCCACATATTCTGCTCATGTCTCTGTTGCTCGGGGATACTACAAGCAATAATTTCCATTTACATTGCCTACGCCTTTCAATCAACGGCAGCTTCTATTTTTAGTCGAAAACAAAATGCCCTTCGTTCTTGACGAAAGTTACAAGGGAGAAGTGAGTGTCTGAAGACAGAGGACTTTTGCTTCCGCGTCAAAGATCGCAGCACACTCCGCACGCTATCGATTTTCACGTAATTTGCGCGTGATTAGGCCGTTGTTGTTTTATTGAATAATCCATTACAAAGTGACAACAAGTGTTAAGCAAACAGTGCTCAACAACGTCGTCGATGAATGTACTTTGGCGAAACACGATATTTCCAACCCTATGACAAATAACCTCTCCATTCAAGCGCGCAACCTAAATATCTAATCCACTCCTAAATAAAACGTGCACAAGTGTGCAAGCTCGGATCAGGGTGTTCGAACCCGGATAGGAAGGGATCAGTGATTCTTGTAGCCGCGTGTCGTTGAAACATAAGAGATTTGGCACAGAAGCAGAAACCTTTCACGTAAGACAATACTTTAAACCTTTTTCCGGTGACAAGTCGTGCTGTAGATTGACTAAACATTGTTCGTCTGGATCGTGTACATGTAACAAAACACTAGGAACTGCGGTATCACCTGAACTTTAAATGTATCAAAGTCGTGTAATGCTGTGAATCATCGCAATAATTGTCAAGTCACAAAAATATTGTGTCGGAGTGTCACTGGAGCAAAGGAAGATTAAAAAAGAAATAAACAATTAACATGAATTATCACGACAAACCAATTCTTGAAGCTCTTCAAATATCATATCAAAGTGTATTTTTTTGTTCTCCTGATTCGATGATTGATGGCCTGCCTTAAAAACCTTTCCCTCAAATGACACGTGAAAGGGCAAGTTCGCCACAAATTCTACCGAGGTGGTATCTAAGAATAATGCATTGCTCTTCTCTTTTTTGTTTTGTTATCGCGTCCGCCTTCAAAGAAAAGCTGACACGAAATCGACTTTCACATCGGAAGGAAATCAACTTTTTGCAAATAAGTCTTAGCCTCTTAAAATCTCGGGACAAAAAACATTTTTGAATTCTTTTTATACCAGCTTCACTGTTGTAAGCCTAAACATTGTGTTCAATTGTCTACGTGTCGGAGAAATATGCAAATATAGCGAAAGGGCGACGAAAAGGTAAGCTTGAACGAAAAAATACATTTTCTTCCAATTGGTTAAAGTTCGAGAATACTTCTCAATCATCTCCACATTGTTATTTGACAATCAGAATGATTGAGAAGCTTCCCGCAAAGCTTGTACTCGTGTTTCGTGACTCCGTCAAACGATGTAGCCGAACTTAAAAGATAAAATTAGCATATAGATTATTACTACAACACTTTGCCGCTATGTAATTTTCTTCAGCTGCTAAGAAACAATAGAGCGCCGTATTTCTAATGACTTCGGCCGAAAATTTTTTTGGGACATGATGTTTGACTGCGAATTGAGTGTGGAAATGTCGTAACAGCATGTGGTTCGTGCCACAGAGTAAATAACATAGTCCTCGGCCCGGCGACAAAAGCTCGTATCTACAGGGTTCTTTGAATGAACATTACGCTTTGAATAACACTCGAGTAGCCCACCAATTATGGTTGCTTTGGTTTCGTTGTCTGTTCTTTTTTAGGAAGAAGTGCTAAAGCCACACAGAGCCGGATTCGCGGCAAAGTTCGCCCGTTATGTTTACCGAAAAGTTCACTTAAGTACTTGTTGGCAAACACTGGCTTGAATGTCGACTAACTCGATCTCAAATATTGGCGATCGTCAGTTCAATATTGATCTGTTTTGGTTCAAAATATCCGGCTTATCCTTTGGGGTTAATTATATCGAGCAATTTTCTCGGCTTTCCAAATTCTAAGCACTTGTAAACAACGAACAATTACTGCGTGATCTATTGTAGCAATAACGGGTGCTAAGCGCATCTCGGATCGATCAAGATTCTCAGTGCTTAAGTTTACTTACGCCAGAGTAACAGATGTTTTGCGCCAGTCACAAGCAGCGAAGAGCAGCAAGCGGTTCTCTTTTATTCGGACAGGATTTTAGCAGGCAAAGAGAGTGTTCTAAGCTTTGAGTGTAGAAGTCATTAAGACAACTTGCTGACATAATGAAATAAAAGAAGCTATTTATTGAATAATTAATCAAATCTGTTCAACATTAAGGCCTCAAGTTAGAAAAGAGCACTGTAGTAAGTCACCGATGTTTGGCCTCAAATGTACTCAATGTTTACAAGCACTTCAAAACAGAGATATAGAGATAGATTGACCTCTAAGAATCATGTTCTGGTGGTTTGTTGGACGCGCTAGAGCGTTACGTCTAGATCACTATGGCTCTCTCATCATCCCTTCAGAAAAAGCCGATCGCTTTAACTCGTATAAACATATGGCCCGTGTCTTTTGTGGGCGTTTTTTTGGGGGTCTTTGCAATTTTCTTTGACCTGAAGTTAAAAGTCTTAGAACGTCCTTTTATCTTGTTATGTTGCGCATTCGAACTTCAAAGGACACCGACATCTAATCTGGTATAATTTAGAGCACAAACCATTCCCGGCTCCCAGTCACGATTCAGGAAGCATTATGTCACTTTTCATTTACCAAACCAATCACGCGTGGACAATGTGAGTTTCACATCGCCCGCGTCGTCGAGTTGCAATCTATGGTAAAATCGCCGGATTTTGGCAGTGTTGCCATGCTTAGTGATGGCATACTTAGACTTAAGGTGAACAAACGCCTTGGTAGAGCCTTTGACGGCAGACCTCACGCCCACTTCTTGGTGCAAACAAAGAAGGAAAACACACAAAAGACTCAGTGAAAATTGTGACAAGGCCCCGCCTGCCTGTTTATATACCATAGATTATTGGGTGTTGGATGGCATTATTATACGATTTGCTTTCTTAATCTGCCAATCGGCAACAAGGTGAAGAGTACACAAGTACTATAAACCATCGGGGGGCCTCAATTGATTTGCAAATAATTGGAAACTTTAATACGACAGAAAATAATTAAAATATGTCTGGCTTGCCACTCAAGCCCTTGTCAATTCCCAAAAGCATCTTTTGAAAAGTGATCGGTACGAACTGCTGCTACACAAAGCATTGCCGCTGCACGAAATTTAAACCGTGTTTGAAGAGCGACGTGAAGTACAGATTTCCCTCAGGCGATAATTGGCATAAACTTGAAGACTTGAGCCGCTGTGGAGTGGAGTAAGGCCGAGTAGAGCACAGCCTACCGTGACTGAATAACGTTTTACGCCGCCGACTGGTACGGCCCCGGGTTATAAAACATTTAGCACCGACCGTGAATTAAGCTTAATTATGACGTCCCAGTTGGGCCCTTTAGCTACGAACAGTACATCTCAGGGAGCAGCGCGGCAAACAGGTAGTAAGAGAAAGCGATCGCAAACTCGTGAGTTGTCACCGCCATTGACTCCTCTATCTCCTTCTTCATCTCATTCAAAGAGAACAGAGACCTCATCAACATCCGCCTTCGAGTTGATCGATTCCGAGGTAAGGATATAAGGAAATTCTGTAAACCAAGTCAAGTGCCAGGCGAGCTGATCGCTGTTCACACTTGTCAAAATACACTTGATCCTCAAGGGACTTAAAGCGTGAGCCATACGCTTTTTTAAAAGACTGACAAAACCGGCTGCTCGTCGACTCGTCAGATGGCGGTGAGCTAAGTTTACTCAATAGCCGTCATATCTTTGAAATCCACCTACAGTTCCGAACCGATGTCGTGAATGTCACACCGGTATAACACTCCGCATGTTATTTTCATTAGATAATAGACTTATTAACCCACACGCGTTTCTTGTTGCTTCTCAGGATCGAGTCCTTGGACTACACGGTGTAAGCACTGTTAGTGGTACAGGAGTCGTGTCTTCGCCCTCAGCCAATGTGACCAGCGCAGGTTTAGTTTCGTGTGCTCCTCGCCTCTCGCACACGCCACCTCACGATTTCCGTGAGGTTCTGTCCTCGCAGATGCAGCCTCAAACTCACCAGTACTATGCTCCTCAGTATAACCCATTGCACTATCAACAGCAACAACAGCCGAGGTTCGACTTCACTCATCCTCTCGAGCCATTTCAAACTGCGCATTCACAGCAATTCGGCAATGGTCCTGCAAGCTTTCACCCAGCATCAGCCGGGGCGCCACACCAGTCCATGGCTGGCCCGACTCATCCACAGCCTGTGTCCCAGCACCAAGCAAGACATCCCGCTCGGATGGACGCTATACAACAAGTGCACATGAACCAGTTTGCGGCAGGAGCGGCCATGGAGCACGCAAGGCGAATGGAAGAGCGTTACTCAGCCGTGCGAAGACCTGATATGTTGATCACTGATATGATGGGACCGGGAAACTTGCAAGATTCACAGGTAACATTTCATTTTTATCCTTGAAGTCACGCACTGCATAGTATTTTCTTAATCCTCTGGCGCCAAAAACTACAATCTTTGCATTAAGCGTGCGTCGCATTTTCTTGTGGCCATTTCTACACCTTGCGGAGAGTGACGCAACGTCATAACAACATGCGATGGCAAAAATCATGCAAGCTTTTCGCACAGAAAGCTTAAATCAGGTTTTCCCTGTAAACAGGGAACTGTAACGTCTGTGTACGAGATGAGATGGTTATTGAGAGGTCTAGGAACATTTTTTTCATTGGTAAACATCTGTGATCGGTAGACTTGAGGTGCTGACTGATCTTCTCCATATAGCGCGTGTGGTCAACACTACTTCTTAAGATACGACAATCTCAAGGTCATAAGCGAGTGACAATTTCGAGTCCTCCGGTCAATATTATCTATTAAAGCCTGTAGCGTTATTCCTGCCGCGGTCTATAACTGACACTCAACACAAATTTCCTTTTTATTTGGCTATCTGTTCATGGCCAATGCTATATTTGCCTCCCTTCATTCGCCTTATCGAATTTTGGGGTTTCCTTCGAAGCTTAGTCGTAAATCAACGAGAGTCATGCGATGTCGTCAGTTTGTTTTTACGAGTTACCGGCGCCGCGTAAAGGTTTGATAACTAGGACATTTGCTCCCTACAACTTTGAACAATGTATGTGTTTTCGAGGAACAGTGGCGGTAATCAATAACACGTCAGCTTGGCTGCAGAAGTCACGAGAACTAAAGTCACAAAGAACTCCTTAAGCCTCGAAACAAAACGGGTTTCAAGTGCGTGCGAAGTTTAGCGGTTTTCAATTGAATAGGTTTTCAACACACGTTCTGGCTAACGCTTTTCTCGGCTACGTTGTTGATGTTAATAAATGATGGTTCTCGGGGCTATTTTCATAGGAAACAAAGCTTTCAAAATGCTAACTACTCTGTCGACAAACCCCTAACAAACGATTTGATCACCTAAGTGCGGTCATGTGTTCTTCCAGGTGATGTTTCTCTCCAGGTGAAAATTACTCGTGGAAAGAAACAGAAATCTATCATCCAACAAAGGATTTTATGCGTGACTTGCTCAAGCTCGAGCGACTAAAATTAGGAGCCTTGCTTGAGAGAGAAAAGGCCTTTTAGCGAAACCAAAACGTTTCAGTTTGCAGTCATAAAATACCACATGCCGAGAGGAGACGTAAATAAATTCGAAACACTCGCTTATCAGAGCTGTTTTACAACAGCAAGATTTAAACATTGAAAACAGCGACGAAACAATCACTTTGCTGTGATAGATTTTTCAAAGATGAATAGGACAGAAATTAGACGAGCAAGGAAGAAAGGCGAAGAACAATATGCTCGAAAATGGTTCACCAAACCACAACTAGAGGAACTATTAGTTTGATAAAACTGTAAACGGGAAAGTTGATGTCTTGATTAAGTTGTGTTTCGTTTTAACAAATTTAAAAGAACTCTTTCTATATAGAAAACTACTGATTGTCTTTTACCAATCCTTTTATACTACTCAACTGCCTTCTCAATTTCCATTAATGGCGCAGCGAGAGAAATAAAAGGATATACATGTCGAGGTACAGTGTCTCGATTATGTTTAGACGGCCTTTACCGTGGATTCCCAGTGGGGAGCAATTAATAAAACAACCACAGAACTGTTCACCTAGTGAAAAATCCCATTCAAAATATCCGATAACTTGCTCGGCTGCCCTGTTCGTATTTCGCTGTGAAGTTGAATGAACCCTTTTAAGAATTCTTCAATACAGCAGCTGATGTTGACCCTCGCGCGGTGGCTGTCGTGTTTAGCGGTTTTCTTGTTCGTGTTTCGTTCTGGTGTCACAAACCGTGACCCTATCGAACACTTTACAGCCACTTCTAAACGTGTGAAATGACTGAAATGCCACTGAGTTTCCTAATCCCATTTAGTTAGTTTGCTTAAAGCTTTAAAAGCGATTTTAAACACGCGACCATAGTAGTTTTATTGAGTGATCAGCGAGAAAGGTTCGAAATATTTCTTCGTGACCATTACTAAACAGAAAATTGCAACTCTTGGGCATCCGGCCAAAACGCGCTTCAGAAATTACAATAAAAGGGCGGAAAACATTAAATAGATCTGTGGCTTTGAAATAAAAACGAAGCGATTAGCAAACCCATTTCATGCCCTATAATACATTACTTGAAGTAGCCCGGTTCCTTTTAGTTTCAGCTTTACACCCTCGCTGTATGCAATACCTCCATTAGAAGGTTTTACAGCTAATATTGAATGGTATCATTAAGAAAATTTTGAAATAAAAGGAGGAAGAACATAAAATAGAAGCTGACAAAGGTTTGTGATATTCTTTCACGTGTGTAGAGTTTTAAATAAAATCTAAGTTACACCGAATACGTTTTCTGTTGTTGGTTTACAAATAGCTTAGGGACATGTTCTTCAACTCTTTATTCTTGTTTGTAAGCGGTTTTTAATTTTGAATTTTCAATCCTGCAGAATCATCGCTCAGGAGTATTAAACAGCAAAAATGGGGACACACATGGTCATCACAATTCTAGGGAAAGTAAGTCCGACACAGCTTTATCAAGTAGCTCAGTAGACCACTCCCTTAGTTCTATGTTTTTTCAGCTTTTATTTCTTTTGTGGATATATGGTCGGGAAAAATGAGTGACTTCAAACAAAATGTTAAAAGGTTATTTACTTGGAGCGAGTGTTGCTGATGAAGGCAGCTAGCTGTATACACATTAATTGTTGTGCGCCGGGCGGTGGCAGAATATTATAACATTTAAATGTAAAATTCGCCTCAGTCACTACAAGTGAATTGGTTTTTTTTTTGTTAGCTCTACGCAGCTGACTTAAAAATTTTTATTTTTATCCTTGCTATTGATAAACGACATAAAAATATTGCCAGTGGTAGTATAGTGTAATGGCTGGTTGTAGCTCTCACTGGGTTTTCTCAAAGTGCGGTGCACAAAAAATTAAATAATCCTTCTTGATTTAAAATCATTAAAAAGCTCTCTGTGAATTCTTATTTGATAAGAAAGGAGGAAACGGAAAAGGTTTATCAGCAGTCTTATGCGTAGGGCATTTGTCCTGTGTCAGTGATTAAAGCAGGATTTTAAAACCAAACAAAAACAGAAACCTTTGGCACTCTCTATCAAAAATATTCCTGATGGCTTTCCAACAATATATTTGGCTATTCAATTTAACCTTGGCTACCAACATACACTTCACTATAGCTACTTTTTAACAAAGATAGATGCCAATTTTTTCACAGACTAATGTAGCCACCTTATTTATCTGTCCTATCATTAATCAGGAGACAATATTTAGCTTTGGTCATCAATCTTCCGTAGAGAAGAAACAAAACCTAAAATATTAAGTATTTGCTTATGTTACGAATTCAGGAGGTGAAATTCAAATTCAATTTAGAAGTAAAGCGTTGTTTGTGCTGCGCATTTAATGCCACAAAATCACTGAAGTTTTTTCCAAGGTCGATGGTCATTTTTTGTTGTGTTTTTGTCACGCTTTATCAAAAAAAGAGAAAATAAAATGTACAAGTGGATATATTTTGAAAAAAATTGTAAGTTTTTAACAACGACGGAGAGGTTTTCCTCAGGCGTTGAAAAGCAATTTGAAAGTTTGTGTCCTCCCTTAAAAACTTAATTGGCCTAGTTTACGTTTACTTTTATTACAATAATTATTTGTCCGTCGATATATTTGCGTTCCCTTTTCAGAACGTTCTCAGTGAAGTCTCAATCAATATTCCCATGAAGTACCACTGTCACTGTTTGTTCAAACTGTGTGGTCTTTGCTGTTTTATCTGTCAGCGTTATTAAATTAACGAGAGTTACACTGAAACCACCAGAGGTACTCGATCTGTTTAAACTACAGTCCGATTGATCCGAGTGAAATATTGATGCACACTGGAGGGCTTTGCTAGCGGGTTTTCCCGAATTCTTATTCTGCTCAAAAAAATTATTAAAAAAATAGATGAACAATCGATCACTGGATTAGTGGCGGCTGAGCTTAGAAGTTTAATTTACTTCATTCTGTGAACACAGGCAAAGCTCAGGTTGTTAGTACTTTTATTAAATGTTTAAATCGTTTATGACAGTTCAGTTTGTTCCGCTGCTCCTATTTAATCCCCTTAAAGCATTTTATATATTTACTTTCGAAATACACGCTTATTGACACGAGTTTTACGAGAACTCATCAACTGGACAACTTGCATAGTAACGGTTTAACGTTGTACAAACGCCATTGGCAACATTTTACATCAGTGTTTCTCGCAATTTTATTCTGCGAAATAGTTTATGCATTTTCCACAAGATAGGCACAGAAAGGTACGGCTCATATCACTGCCAAACAACTGCACACACGTTATTTAACATTACATTGACACAGTGATTCGCAGCTCCCCTTGACAAAATTGAAAGAAAACTTTTCTTTTATTATCTTTATTTTTATCGTTATTATTATATTTATTTGAACGTTAATCCGTGGTGAACATGAAACATCTGTCCTTAAAAGTCGCGCGGAAACATAGAAAGCCGCTTTTTGAGTGGAATATGAATGAACAGGTGAAAGTCACAGTTATAAATATTTCATGTAGAGATGGAACCTGGCCGGATATGTGGGAAATTGAGAAGACGAGGTTGTTCTCGAGGGAAATTTTTTTGTCTTTCGCACGAATTACTGACAATTGAAGTGCTAACAAGTGAAGGAAACAAGATTTGACATCTTGAAAGCCAAACACCAACTGTGCGACAACAGACAGCTTTAACAACAAGCCGTTTGTTCTTTTCTTTTGGCTTTTCTTTGCAAAGGTTTCCTTTGTTCTGTGAAATCCATATCCTCTACCGTTCTGTATTCAAATTGAATTTTCTTTATATAAGTATGTATTTTTTTTTGCTTTGTCAAGAACACTTGTCGTCCGGACAGGCATGATACTTTGCTGGTATCAAGGACACAGCTTGGACAACTGACAAGCAGCTCTGATAAAATTTCTCTCAATAGGGGTCCGAAAATAAAAACAGGCAAATAAACATTTCGTCTGTTTCAAAGGCTTCTAATAATAGATTTTTTGTGGCCTGTTTTCATCCAAAAAAATTCCAGATAACATTGACAAGGTTGTTTTTTTTGCCTTTTATTTTAGCACACTCAACAGATGATTGTAAATGGCATATTGAACATCAATTCATAAGGTTATCGAGAATATACCGTGCAACTTACTTCAAACAATTGTTCTAAACCACATGTACCCGTTATGTTTAAGGACACTGTGGGCAAACAACGTACTCAAAATCAAAATGTTTTGCTTTAAACATAGGTGTTTAGCAACAATCAAGTACAGCAAAGTATTCGCTTTAATTAGTTTTGACACAACGTTTTTCTGCGCCTAGAATATCGTGCAATATGCCTGTATGAAAACCTTTGAACCGTCAAGCGAACAAAAAGAGGCTAAAAATACCTTTATGAAACCTAGCTTAATCGAAGTGACGCCAGAACAAGTGTCATTAAGGTTCTCTAAGTTGTCGGCGCCGTTTGTGAATTTGTAATTTTGTCGTTAGGGCTTTCTACCTGTCGGAGTTAGCAACATCTTAACCTTGGTACCGTGAAGGGCGGTCTCTCCTTGTTCTTACTGCCATAACATCAGGCATCTAACAAAGGGAATGTTTTACTTTCACTCGCTTTTTCAAAAGTGGTGTCACCTCTCTCAATGCACTTTTCAATTCTTGTCTCTTTCCAGCGTTCTGAATTTGACCTCAAGATCAAAGCACTCAGGGTTAAAACACAAGAATGGCTGACAACTTCCTGTGTTGTTTCGAACCCACCCTTCGTTCTAATTTGTATT
>JAHPZR010016614.1:0-40000 GCA_019787425.1 Platygyra sinensis | reverse complement strand
AGGCAATCTGAATGAACCAATCAAAAATCAATAGCTGACGCAAAACGCCAACCTCGAAGGCCCTGGGAACGAGGTTGGCAAAGCGCAGGAAAACGTGTAGGAAGGAGTCACTAATGGTTTTGATCTTCCCTCTGTTTGGATGAAAAACTCGCGCGAGTTTTTTGAGCCAAACGCGTGGCGTAGTGATTCAAAACAAAAATGAAGTCAAGTTACTTTCGACGCTCACGTGGAAACCGCCCTCTTTCTCTATGTCTTTTTTGTTCGAATAAACTGTTGTTGATCCACTTCACTTCACATTATTTTGCACTTACATTTTGAAATTACAATATTAGCATAAAAGAGAAAAAGAAAAAGATGCATAATAAAGATTAAAGGTGTCAATGGTATGTAGTTTGTGCATGGGTGCTAATAGAACTGCGAGGTTCTATTAGCGCACATGCACAAATTATCATACCATTAGTGATGTTGTCGTTAAGTAGCATTTTCCAAAGCTGTAGATGGGGATTTACTTGAGGTAAACGTTTTAGCTTTATTGGGACAAACAGCTAGCTTTTTGAGGCCAAACGAGGCAAAGGTGTTCACTAATACGATTTTTATTTGCTGTTAGAGCCAAGTCTAAGAATGGCGGTAAAAGCTTGCGTGACAAGTTAGAAAAGATTGGTTTGTCACTTCCGGCGGGAAGGAGGAAGGCAGCCCAAGTTACGCTACTCACTTCACTGGTGGAAGGTACGTTTCAGTGTAAAAAACTGAAGAAATGACGTTTTCTTCACTAACTAAGTTCTGAACTGACATGGTTTTCTCCTCGTTGTTGAAAGGCCTTAGGCCATCACAATAAATTGTTTCGTTCTGCATCACCCCGTCTCTTGTGATGGTGGGTCGGTCGGTCGGTCAAAAAAAAAAAAAAGAAAAAGAATGAACGCTTGAAGGGTTTGGGTTCCAGCGAAGGCCGGGCTGCTAAGTGACCAAGGTGCATTACAAAGTCAACTCAAACAATTTGAGCGCGCTAGGAGAGCGGGGAAGCCGCGATAAGGAGCGCTAAAGCCGTGAGGAACCTACGAACGAGCTCCCGGCAAGCGCGAGAAAAAGAAGTCGGTAAACGAATTCATCACCTCCGCGCTCGTTAGCCTGCAAACAGGCTCTCTGTAGGGGTTATTCTGAGATTTGCTTTCGAAAGCAAATCTCGGAATAACCCATACGGAGAGCCTGTTTGCAGGCTACGCGCTCGTCGGCTCGCTTTGCTCATCATTTCTTTTCCCATCCTCGCCGAACGCTTGTTCGTAGACTATGGGACGATATTTCATGTAGATCGTGTTTTACAGGGTATTTTATGTTATCGTTTGCAGGAGAGGCAGCTCATTTAGCTGCTGACTTTGATTACGTGTGTGAATCAGAATTTCCCGCCGCGCAGCTGGCGGAGCGACAGTACAGACAGCATGCTGAACCATCACAACAGCAGTCCAGGAAAAATGCCATTATTGCTGCTAAGTATGTGTTGCTTTGTTATTTAATCGTATTAATTCCTTCAGGTTATCTTTTGCTATGTAAAAATGTAAAGTCTACATACGAGCCAAGTGGCCCATCAGGCCGGAGCTTATCCTGCTTTCTATAGTATAAAACGACCAAGAGTATTTCTGCTCTCCCTGGATGGGATGCTAGTCCATCGCAGGGTTACCCCTCAGCATTAATTCGCCGGTACCCATTTATACACCTGGGTGGAGAGAGGCAGTGTGAGAGTAAAGTGTCTTGCCCGAGAACACAACACAATGTCCCTGGCCAGGGCTCGAACCCAGACCTCTCGCTCCGGAGAGAAGGGCACTAACCATGAGGCCATCGCGCCTCCAATATCTATGTGTTCCGTCTGAAGTTGTTGAGATTTTCAACCTTAAAATCTTTGGCTTTCTAGATCTAATATTGTAAAAAAAAAGACCGCGACTCGATGTGTTCTTAACAATTGAACGCTTGTCAATCGAGTGTCGGCAGTAAAACCAAAACCAAAGATATCGGCACTCTGGTCAATCACAAACGACACAGAAAATCCAGTGAACGAAACAAAGCTCGAAGCAAATACGTGTTGCTGACGCGAAGCATGTGAAAATGTGTTTGAGCGAGTGATAATTGGTTTTGTTTTTACTTTTCGCCTAAAAACCACCCTATTCAATTATCATTATCATTATCATCATAATCATTGTTATTATTTAAGAAACATGTAGCGTGTTCCTATCAAGTTTTAGTATAAATCTACTAGCGTTGTGTCACGAATGCTGTTCTCTGATTGGCTACTCGTATTGAGTAGTGTAGCAGTGTGCGCTTATTTACAAAATTAAGGCCGCTTCTTTTGCGTTTTCCAGACCTGTGGTCTGTAAAGAGGATTGAGATAAAGTTTGAACGACTAGAAGATTTGTACTAAAACGATTACATTCTTCGCTTTCCATGCGTGATAGGAATTTTGAGTATATAATTTAACTGTGGATAGAAACACGATTGCAAACCAACTAATCAGCGCACGTAATTCATTTGGGCTGTTTTCCAGTGATTGACGTTGTGTTTATGCTCTCTTCCAGACAATTGACAAAAGAACTTCAAGATGTTCTTGCACAGGATCCCTACCCAAAGACCAGGTTACCCAACAGTAACCTCCCGGACTCTATCTTACGGAGCCTGAACCAGTTTGGTCTCGTGACCCACGGTTTTGGCTCACCGGCGATAAACGCCGCCATGAATGCATTCCAAGCGTACCTAGGAGAACTGCTTAAATTCCACGAAGGAACCGTCACTTCCGGTGGAAACACCGGAAGTAGAAATCAAAATATTGTCAAAAATGGCGAGGCGTGAGTTTAAGATATCTATATGATCCACTGTACATTTGATTAGAACAAAGAGAGAGAATTGAATTTGTACTCATCGCTTAGTTAGGGTATTCCAGATCGGCTTACAAAGCTACTGTCCTCGGACCATAAACTTGTATAGAATATATTATAACCATAGAAGACAGACAAAAGATACGCTACTTTCTCAACAAAGCTGTGATACCAGCCCGAAAAAATAGGGTAGGGAGGGTAGGGGAGTGTATACTTGATTCGAGTTGTTATCACAATGCCATTGCTGTCGTGTATAAAATATATTTATGCCTCAGCAAGGAAATTCATTGAGACGCAATATATAATGAATTTATCTGCCTGTTAATAAACGTAAGCTTTAGGTGTTTTAATTAATCGCGAGATATTAAAATTTACAATCCAGAAAAGGACCGAAAGGAAACAAGTAGAGGCAAAATATATTTCTGATTTTTTTATTGTTTCGCGAGGACAAATACATACGTTGTCAAATGTTTTTTTTTTTCGTTTTGTTGTGATTTTGCCATAAGTTTTACTTAGTGTACGGTTGGCAGTGTCTTCTTAGAGAATTTAGAAAAAATATATATCAACTATTCAAGGTCCGCGTATAGATTTACTGACTAAAAACTGTAGACTAAACTTGCACTGAATTTCCGGGGCTTGCAATGTGCTAGCCTTTGTTCTGAAAACTGATAGTTGCCGTAACAAATGAGAAATCTTCAAACACACCGCCTCAACTGATATTTAAGTAACATTTTCAATGGCTCCGATCTACACAGTTAAAGTAGTAAATGACAAAGTCATTTTAAATATACCGTATTTATAGTTTATTCATACCCAAAGTACTTGCTAGCTTAAGAAAATTAAAAAACACTAGCCAATTAGTGAATGACTTTGGTGATGTTATTATTAAACAAAATAATTAACAGAGCATAACCAATCAGAATGCGAGGAGAAAGATCGGATTGAAATCAGTTGGTCGCTTCCTTCTTAAACTGATAAGGCGGTCGAATGTTGTTTTCTTTGTCGTGTCCGGCCTTTTTCTCAAGCGACAGGAAGCGTTCGACAAAGCCAGGTGAGTAGATAGTCACTGTCTTGGAAAACAATTGCAGGGTTTCAAAAGCTGGTAGGCATGTTGCCAACCTCGTTCCCAGGGTCTCTCATCTTACCGCCCCCTGTTCACTCCAAATCTCACTTGTATTGCAAGTTGCAGCGACATGTCGCATAGGTTACACTTGTATCATCATCTACCTAGCACTGGCATATCGCAACTTGCAACATGAGTGGTAGCACACAGCAACGCTTGTCAACTTACAACGCAATATCGAGACCTTGGGTGGTTTTTTACCATTACAAACAACCTGATATGATCTATAGAATTATTCTTTTATCCATCGAAAAATTATTCTTTCATATACACGCGGCTATTTGAAAGGGCAAAAAATATAGGCCTCGTTCTGTTTTGCAAGTCAGTTATGGACCGAACCTCAAACTTGCTCAAAAAAGAAAGAACGAAAATAATATTCTCCCAGACATTTACTAAAATATTCTTTCGGCCGATCGAAAAGTCAATGGTTGCCTCCGGGCAATCTCCCTCGGTAAACACGCGTGCACAAGTGAGGTATTGAGTGACGTTTTCAGGTTGCTTTCGTGAAAATTTAACTCGAATTCTCTGCCCGGTGTGAAGGAAAAAAGATTTGTACTTAACAAGGGTTTTCTTTTGTGCCATATTGTGATAAAGCGATTCGCCGAAATTGACTCTTGAGCGGACAATTTGCAAAACTTGGACCGCTCAGAGAACCAATAAGAATTCTCTTTTTATCTTGGACCAGTTCATCTTGTCATGTATTAAATATGCTCCAGGGTTGCACAAGGAGAATATTGCGATCCGTAGTCTTGCCGGGCACATGAGAAGACCAAGGGTTGATATTGAGGAGGGCCTCCCGGCGGGGACATATTCATGTTCCCTTGTTCCCTATGTAAATCAAATGTAAATCAAATTTAATGTCAAAAACAGGGAGTGCTTGCGCAATCTCCCGAGCCAGAGGCTCATGATACAGTGCTTGACAATTCCAGATCGAATTGGAATTTGGAAATGTTGGTTTTTGAGGAGAGGGGAAAACCGGAGGACCCGGAGAAAAACCTCTCGGAGCAGAGAAGAGAACCAACAACAAACGCAACCCACATATGACGCCGGGTCCGGGAATCGAACCCGGGACACATTGGTGGGAGGCGAGCGCTCTCACCACTGCGCCATCCCTGCTCCCCACAAATTGGAGTTTCTCCCTTGTTCCCCGAAAATAAGTTCCCTTAAATTCACTCTTGCTAAGTTCCCCTGCTCTCAGAAATTCTGTCGCAGGTTCCCTTGATCCCAGAAATATTCTTGTTCCCCAGAATTCCTATCGTATTTCAGTTTTTGATGGTCGGTTATTTTCATAAGTTTTACCTCGATGGTCATGGCAGAGATGATCCTCAAAACGCCTGTTTCGTCTCGATGAATATCGCATTACCTCACGTTCATTAGCAGAAATTTCTGTTGCTTCTATAAGAGTGAGGAAATAACTTGTCTGTTGAATTTCTTCCAGAAATCAGAATCAGCTCTTCCTCCTTAAGTTCCAAAATACCTTGATTATGCTACAATGCTGTCTTCCTCGATGTATTTCTCAGAACCTTCCGAAAAACAATTGGGTTAAAATAAAAATTATGGTCATCACTTTTTTATGCCGCCCTAAGCATTCTCCTGCTATTATATTACCAAGGTGATTTCAGGGCCACCTTTGTCATCCATAACACAAACTATCTTATTCGACGTGTACAAAAACTCTGTTACTTCTTTCTGTGGCATGTGTTGAACTAAATGTTCTCCTAATTTGGTAAAATCAAGTGGCTGGACGTCTGATGGGCCCACTGCATACAGATTAATAGGGAGAGTTGCTGGTTGTGTTTAGTTGTCAGTTTCGCACAGTTTTTTTGGAACGCTCTGACCGTGAACAACTCTCCAGTTAGTCATCTCAGGAAGCTGTTGGCCAGTTAGCATGTTTGGCTTCAGTTCGGGGACGTAATTTCGGAAGATGAGAGTAGTTTGCAGAGACAAAGGTGTGTGAGTAGTATATGAAATAGAGGAAGTTAAGTATAAATATGGTGTAGAGCACTGCCTTTTCAAGCATTTTTTGATTGATCTTCTGAACCTGTAGTCAAACTCAAGTTGCAATGGCATGTCACTGCCACCCGTGTTCATCTCAATGATGATACGAATGGGATGAAAGGCCAAACACGACTAGTGGTCAACATAAGGAAACTTTGACCTTCAAAGTTTGGCCCTATGTGTTCAGACAAGTCCTATGGTTTTGATCCTCCATGTGGTTCTCATCAGCTGCCGGTACTGTTTCTAAAATTAGAAAAAAAAAAACCTCTTTAAGTCTGTAGTTGTCAGGGCAACTCGTGCATATGTGAGAATGTAAGACATTCTGCGGCTTTGCACAAACTATTTGTGGTGTGTACCTTTGCGATTGATCGAAAATGTCTGGTTTCTATTGGCAATAACAGCTGGCTAATGGTGTAATGTACTTTTCGATCCTTATTTGTTTGAAGCTCGACCTCGTTATTTTGTTCCAAGCTCGTCCCCAGTCGTCCCCAGTCGTCCCAGTTTATTTTTTAACATCAGTCGCCAGGCCCGAGAGAGAATTCAGTCGTCGGATTTGTGAGAAATGTCGGAAATTTCTTCATAAACAGTTTAAAGGAAATCTGTCCAAAAGTTAGAAAATGGTCGAAAGTTCCTTAAAAATTATTATTTCAAATTATCCCTTGTTCCCTAAAAGAAAATGGCTATGTTCCCTTGTTCCCTAAAACCCCTGGGTGGCCTTCATTGAGGTTTTCCAGTCAGGTACGGTCTCCAGCAGTTAATTAGAAATTTATTACACGATCACGTACGGAAAGACGCCGTGTGCGGCTTTCTCCCAGTCCTTCACGGACAATTGAGTATACGTGAAAATGTAGCTACATGTGGCCTTTATATTATTTTAATTTTTGTATTAATTTGTTAATCAAGTCTCCTGAGCTACAAGTGACTAGTGTAAGCAAGGCCAATACACACGAGGTGTCTTGCTCCTGGGTTTTGCTTCAAGGGCACGGTCAGGGAGCAAAGCGCATTCGCGTGTACCAAAGATTTCATGGGCGTAATTCATTTTCGGGAGCAGAATTTCCACCCTGCAAAATGCTCCACAACATTAACTCGGTTAGATAGTTGGTACCCTGCGAGCAGTCTCGTTCAATATTCCTAGCAAATCGAACAACTAAAAAGCGCTCTCTCTTGTGCATCATAATACAGCTGTTTCGACAAAGGTTGTCCCACACAAGCATAAAAACGAACGCGACAATGCCGATTGGTATTACGTCAATTATGGGTAGTAATAGTCTGGTATTCCTTGAATGAGGTCAACAGGAGAAAACGCATAAATACACATATCTGTGCTGTGTCATTTTGTCATGATGAAATGCCTTTAGCTTCAATCAAACAACCGTTGGTCACCATTACCCATAATTCCTTTCGGCATCGTCGCGTCCGCTTCTACACTTTTGTAGGACAACCGTCTTAAAAGAGCTGTATATGGAGCGAGCTCCCACACTATGCTCCCCAGTGTGTACTAGTCGTACAAATTGACTCTGGAGCTTTGTCCTGGAGCAAATCTCCTCGGGTGTATCGGCCTTAAAACTACGTACGTAAAATGGAATGAAAGTTCCGCCACTGGGGTTAGTTTTGTCAACAAGTGATAGTCATATCTTTTTGTTTTGAGATCTTAGTAAAATTTATCCCATATTTTTGAAGGCAGCACGGTCGGGTTGTCAGTGCACCGGTCTTGATATTCTTGATATTCAGGGGCCAGTTGTTCAAAGGCCGATTAAGCTAACCCACGGTTAGCGAGAATTCTGATTTCAGTTTTGTAACTTTTTGGTGAGGTGTTCTGTTTATATTGTTTGCCCTTCAGTTTCAGTGAGCTGTAGTAATCTCAAACTTCACCAAATATTAGAGGTGAACAACATTTTTAAACAAGAAAACATAATGCTTCAGTTAACGTTTAACCCTGGGTTAACGCTAACCGGCGGCTTTCGAAACACCCGGCCCTAGGGTTAGCTGGAGTTGGGGTTTACCTTGGTGTAAAAACCTATGTTTTTCTTTGTTTTGTAGCTGTTGTTAGGGTTAGGGTCTATTATGTTGACTTCCTTGTTTCCTTTGTTTTGCTTCACTGGCGAGTGTCACAGGTTCCTGCGCCGAGAATGAGCTGGCGTTGTTTGTCAGTGGAGCCAGTAGAGCATCGGTCATGCTTGTAAATGGTCTAGGATAAGTGAAATGGCGACTTGGATAAAGTGAAATAAACGAAGAAGCACTCTGAAGTCGAATTACGTGGATTATTCTTCAAATGAGTAGATCTACAGATCTACTACAAGCGTTTTCAAAATCTTACAGCAGGTGTTTTATCGGGTTTAAAACACTACGCTATGCCTCGAGTTTTAAATCTTCTTAAATCTTTTGTCCCTGGCTAAAAGTGATTTCAGTTGTTCCTCATCCCGTCACAGACACCCCAGGTTCGGGTTGAAGACCACAGGAAGACTAAGAATTCAAATAAACTGCCTCCCTATCACAAACCTTTTTAATCACAAAGAAACTTTGTATCACAAAGACAACAAATTATTCTTTAAAATTTTATTTAATTGCAATCAAAAACATTTTTAATGACATCGCCTGGTAGTCAAATAACTGCAGCTCAATAAGGAGCTGAGCACTTTTTATGCAAGGACAAAACCTGTAAAACATCATACTACAACACATAATGCACACTTTACTTGTTTGAAGATAATTGAGTTAATTTTGAGTTTAGAAAGGAAACTTGTAGCACCAGTACTAGTGATGGTCATCGGGATCATTAATCTCAACTTTTATAGGATTGCCCCTCTTCAGGACAAACCAGTGACCACATTCACATCGTGTTTGCTCGTTCAAATAAATTTTCTTCCACACTATGCTGGTTGCATCTGGTTCACCTGTGGATTAATAAAGCACAGAAATATTGTCAACCAACATTCCTTTTTACAGGATTTTCATTACCAATTTTGAAGGAAGGCAAATAGATTTCAGAGGAAGGCAAGACTTTTCAAACTGAGTGGGTCTGTATAAGAACTTTCCTCTAAATAGTCAAACTACACAGGTATAATTGTCCTCAAAACAGGCCAATTTGCAAGGTGAATGAAATCTTTGTGTGCTATTTTTAAACTTATATTCCACACTATAGACAAAGTGTTATTTTCCTCGATTTAGGGATGTAATGTGGCTGAGTGGTTTAGGGCGCTGGGTTTGAAATCTGGAGGTCTCTGGTTCAAATCCTCCACCCTACTGCTATCTGGATCTGTTCTCAGTAGTCCTGAGTTCAACTCCTCGACCACGTTGTGTAAATAACCAACTGGTCAGCCTCCCACTAGTTGAGATTCTTAATAGTTTATGTTCTATTTGCTATATTTAGTTATTTATTTACAGCGTCCAAATTAGCACTACAGTGCTAGATACATTTGACACTTAAAGTTATTATTATTATATTATTATTATTATTATTATTATTATTATTATTATTATTATTATTATTATTATTATATTATTATCGTTATCGTTATTGTTATTATTATCATAGTCTCACAGATTACCAGTCAGAACACTACAAGAATCTCTGCACAGTGGCAAGGGAAGACATTTATAGAGACCTACCAGAAAGCTGTTAAATTTTTTGCAAAATATTATCACATGCCTGCCATTTGAAACCAGGCATTAATCCATGCAAAAACATACAAAATGTGAGTTGAGTCAACATCTAACTGGAGAGTGCAAGTTTGAACTGAGGAACGAAGTCAAAGTTCCAAAAATAAACTGACGGATTTGCCCTAAAGCCTTTAATGCTTCACTGGTACACAGATCACAACACGTCAGTCTGGTTTTGTTGCATGGAGTGGCTGGTACAACTCATATTCCTCCTGGAAGGGATGCCAATCAAGGTTAGCATTCCGTCAGTCTGCCCGGTGGACACAGGTCAAGTACCCCACGTACAGACCACAACCCACCCTAGCCAAGACTAAAATCCAGACCATTTGATCCAAAGTTGTGCATTATCCATTAGTTGAAAATGCCCCATGCTGAACCAGTTTTTGGACCGTCATAAGACTTAAGGGCTGAAATTTGAAGGTACTTACAAACGCATCCAATAATTTGCTCATCAAACATGGACATAACTTCAAGAGGTTTGTCTTTGGTACCAGGTGGTCCTCTACGAGGCTGCATGTTGAATGGATCCTAAAAAAAGTATTTAATCAGTGATAAGAACAACATGCTAACGCATTTTGGAAATTTGTGAACAGTCAATAGAACTTTATTTTTATTCCCCCAACTGCTCCAGTCATGTGCATATAGACAAACCTGTATTAAGGTGGCTCAAAACAGTTTTCAGTACATTCCAAGACTTAGATTTTGATGTGTCATTATAACCACTCTTTATCAATTGATGCTACAATCATGGTATCAAAAAGCTGCCCAATCACCGGTGAACACGTTGGTATTATTTTCGTGACACAATAGGTTACCACAGCAACACTATAACCTGCTAAAAACACCCTTAATTTCAGCTTTAAGTGCTTATATTTCAAAAACGGCATGGTGAAATTTTTTCTTATAGAATTTTGATGAGCAGGATGAGATGCAACTTTTGGCAAAGTTTAAAAAACTCTGTACATGGGGTTCAGAGCCACCTTAAATTTTCGAAAATTTAAGGTGGCTCTGAACCCCATGTACAGCCTAGCCTTCTCTGGTCCTATCTACTCGATTCAACATCGCTTTCCCATAATATGTCACTAAACATATCATTCTTTGTACACAATTAAGCTGAAATACAAAAAGAACATTTCAGTATTTGAAAATGGTAAAATTGAAGATTTGTCGTGGATGAAAAAGCCTGCTCGTTGTTCTGAATCAAGTCGTGACTAATCCATGCTGCGGTTTGGCGGTTATCTTCTGCAGTTTCATCTCGCTTCTGATTGGTCGGGAAACAATAAACATTCCAGAAATTTTCTCTGGTGTTCACGGTTTTATGGGAAAGACTGTAAAACAAAATTGCCTTGTCTATACAAAAACATCTAATGAAAATATTTGCAGCAACCTTAAGATAAAATTCCCTGACTTTTTACTGACTTTGAGCAAGGATTTAGAAATTCCCTGGCCTGGTGCAAAACTCCCCGACTTTTCCCTGACAGTGGCAACTCTGTTGTATGAAGTGGACATTAGCAAGGGTCCCAAGGATGTCTGCCTAATACATGTTTGACTGTACCAAGCTTTAGTCTTGCCTTAAAAAAGATTCTCATTGACTACTGTACAATTTCTCATCTGTGACTTGGCATGCGATTGTACACAAGCTTGCTGACAGATGGGCACTGGATGCTTTATCAATACCCCAATATAAATTTAGAGCCCAAAGATACACATACTTGAATTCCAGCAGCCATGGCATCATACTCTATCTTCTCTACACCAGTGGCTTGTTCTGCATCAGTTGGAATGGTGTCCCCTCCTGCAGGTCGTGTGCCTGATTGAACACAAATATTAAATCAATGCCACAAATCTGGTAATCTGGAATTTTTTTCTATTACCAGTTAAGTTTGACTTCCCATACATTTTCCACAGATGTTTCAGTTTTTAAATGTGTGGAAAACTTAAAAAGTACACTCAGTGTACTTCTGCATGTACGTCTTGTGTATGTGCATGCTTCTTGTGTACTGTTACATGGAGACAGGAACCCAAGAAACATTTCTGTTACCAATAACAGTAATTGTTATAAAAGTTTACAATCAATAGATTGCATTGTAAATAATTCTGAAAAATTATCATAATATTGAAACTTTAATTATTTTAGAAGAGTAATGCTCATTTTTAACATTTCAGTCTTGTCTAGTGTTCCAATTAGTCCATTACTCTAGGGCTAAATACTTTGAAACTTACACTTCTAAGACTGATTCCCATAATTTTAAGTCAAAGAAATTCAATTTTAGTTTTCTGTTTTCCACAGTTGAACTAATGATTTTACGAAGCATGTTATAAACGTCGTTCTTTTATAGACGTGGTGTGTACACAATTTTTTTATATTTGATACGCCATGCCAATGATCACGTCTTCTTCATTGCTCCCTGGGACTATGTAACATCCAAGCCTTAGCTTGGATATTGAACCCTAACAAAGTTAAACCGTTCAAGATTATAACTGAAAATTTCCGTAAATGGTGAGTAATAAGTGATACGTTAAAAGTAATGTAGTAAATATGAATATAAGCTTAAGCTTGTGACACCCGGCAAAATTGAAGAGAATCACTGATGTCTGCCAACGCGACATGATACAAAGAGGGGACTGACCAACTCACTTGTTAAAGAGAGTCCTCTAGAAAGAATAGCTGGGCACGGTCTGGAAAAAATTGCTCTCAAAGCAGGCTGCATGGTTGACAACTTCCCTTTTGCCAATATACGGAGTGAAGCCGCCATCTTTAACAACTCCAACTGGTACCCGGATGTTGCCCTTCAGCCATGGATATCCCGTATCATCGTCCCAGCCTCTCTCCTCCTTGTCGATATATGGGATATTTGGTTTGTCATACATAACATCACAATTTTGCAGGAGGAAACGATCGAAAGAAGGAAGAAATTATGCATGGGACATTTAACGGAATGTCTTTGTTTTTCCTTGCAGTAATAAGCTTTCTCTGCCATCGAGAAGCAGCTGGTGTTTCAGGTTTACCGAAAGATAGCAACACGGTAGTTGGGAAACCTCAACTTGGTGAGCAAAATTGCAATTTCCTGTGGATAAATATTTACTCGAAGAGTTTCTCTTTCGAGTCGGCCCGGCTTAGCTTCTTTTTGTTTTATTTGTTTTGGACAAAGTCGACGCGAGTATCTAGATCTAGTTTTCACACCCCGGGTTTTGGCAGTGCTGGGTAGGTAAGAAAAAGAAGAAAAAGGAAAAGAGAAAATGGTGACAGGACACTGTTGGGGGAGTTGTTGAGGATGGGGGGAGAGGGGTGGGGAGACTTAAATTTTTGATATGCCTGATATGGGCTGTTTTTTTTTTTTAGCGGGGGGGGGGGGGGGGATTAAAAGGGCGAAGAATTTTTGGAAGTTTAATTTTATCATATCGCTTTGGTATGTGGGTTCATTTAACCCTACCCCCTCTACTGAACAACATTGTGTGGCTCCAGAAAGTACCCACACTTCTCCTGTGGAATGGATTTTTTCCAGGACCCCATATCTCGCTGTAAATTCCAGTTAAGCTTCATACATTTATTTAAATTTCTTGGTCTTACAGACCACCCTCAGGAAATTACAATCCCTTGTGTAAGCAGAGTATGGATATTTTCTAGAACTGTGCAGTCAACCTCGTTCCTAGTGTCTCTCATCTTACTGCCTGGGGCAGTAAGATGAGAGACCCTGGGAACAAGGTTGCTGTGCAATTGGCTAATAAGTCACTTCTGAGTTGCCTTTTGCCTCTGAGTCTAAACGAGTCTTCTTGACTGTGAAACCATCCATATGAAAATGCGTTTAGTAATACCCCACAGGTTCATTTTCATGCAGATCGAACTCATTTCTGACATGAAAGATTTTGCCTGTTGACTCATTTTGAAACAGAGGTGCAAGGAAACTTGGAAGTGGCCTACTGTGTTGACTTACCTTACGCATGTGGTGTTTGTACACACAGACCACATAACAGCTCCTATCTGTGTTGTATGGGGCTGAGGTTTAAGTTCACCACTGAGTAAACGGCAGTCTGATTTTTTTCCCCTGAAACCCTTACAACTGACTGTGCCATACTGATGAGTCCTAACTAGGATGAAACCACTCTCCAGGGCTGCTTCTCTGAGTAAATGGCTGAGCGTATGCCAGTACAGGTTTTGCTCAAACTGTATTTTATTAGGGCTGTTTTGACCGTTGCATTCAATGTTTTTTTTTTAACAGATGGGGTTGTTTTGCCAGATCCACTTTCAGCAGAGAGCAGTTCCCAGCATTTTAAAGATGATTTCCAGTCCGTACTGCGCAGTCTCAGTACCCTCATGTTTATAAACATTATAACGGCTCACTCAATGGAATGTGAATCGATGTTATTCGTTAAAAACCACATACCTTATCTTTGAGGCCTTTCAAATTATTTTTCCAACAGTTTCATTGAGTTTTACAGCTGCAAAGTTGTTTCATCAAGTGATATGAGAAAGAACAAAGCATTAAGCTTTGACCGCTTCGCATCCATAATGGCGGTTGTTTTTAAACTTCAAATTTACTTCATGTAAGTAGTTGCAAAATGTTCACATTTCGTGACGTCTTACATGAAACAAAACAAAAAACGTAAACAAACTCTCGAGAGTGCGCAGTACGGACTGGAAATCAGCTTTAAGTGTTGGAAAGAATAAATATATCACGCTAACAAATTATCACTTGCCCATCATTTTGTCCCTTGGTTCCTCCCTGCAGAATTCAAAATGCACTGACCCTGTGAGCACCCCAGTCTCACCAGCTCCTTACCCAACCAGCCAAATAAAAATCAGAACTACAATGGCTGTAGCCTATGTAGATGCTCTTTGGGCTCACCGCATAATATTCCTCATTGTGTAACAAGCTCAAAGAGCATCTGCATCTAGGAGTCTATAATGCCTGCAGTCAAAATTGTGCGAGGCCTTAACCCTTTACTTGCCAAGACCCACTTAGAGATTTTACTCTGTCTAATGCCAGATAATTTTACTCGTCAAAGGGAGATCCTTTGGGGCTTAATGGGTTAAAAAACTATTTCCCTTAACCCATTACTCGCCAAGACCCACTTAGAGATTTTACTGTCTAACGCCACACGATTTTACTCATCAAAGGGAGACCCCTTGGGGCTTAAAGGGTTAAAAAACTATACCTTAACCCTTCACTCACCAAGACCCACTTAGAGATTTTACTGTCTAACTCCAGACGATTTTACTTGTCAAAGGGAGACCCTTTGGGGTTTAAAGGGTTAACTTACAGCACCCTGTTGGGCACAGTTCTTATGATCTCTTTTTAATTAACAAGGCTTTTTCCAATTTCAGATCTGACTGTAGGAATCAGTGTTGGGCTTTTCGTGTTGTTTGTTGGGATGGCAATTTATATTTACAAACCAAGAAAGAGGTCTGTCAGAGGACTTTACACTGCTGTAGACCAACCCATGCCTGTTTAAATAATTCAAGACACAAGGTATTGCCTAGGCTGAAGAGGATAAGATTTCAACTTGGCATGAGAACTCATGTGGCTGCTTTCTTATTGTGAACATTAGGAATACAGAAATGATAAAATATTCATGGTTTGCCTCTCACAATGCCAGTGGCAATGATACCTCTGCTAAAGGATGAATTGTGTCTGGAGGATAGATGTGGCTGTCTTGAACTCTAGCTTGAAGATAGCCATTCCAAGTTTTTTTGTCAAATACAAATGCATTAGCTTGGTAGGACCATCATTAAGGGCTGTGATGTACAACACCTCTTACTGCTGAGTATGCTTGATTTTCTCGTGATGCTACAGGGGGAATTGCCTGTTGTTGATAGAATTCACCCACAAAGTATACACATTTGCTACGAGTGAGGAGAACAAGGCTACAGACTTGAATGACAAAACTTTGACAGCCCTGGTTAAGGTGCAACACCAACATGCAAGTCGTGACCATTCTAACAGAAGCTGATTAACTTGTGGCAGTCATCCCTAAAATGTAAAGACCATCCTTGAAATGTTCAATTGTCAGCATTCTCCCATTCATCTCAATTCTTTGATCCTATTTGGTGATATTTCCTTTACTTTTTCTTTTAGTTCAATACACTGTTCTCCAAAACTAAGGCTCTTAGTTTTTTGTAGTTTTATTAAATTTCTGGCAATTCTTACTCCTGACCAGTTAAAGTACTGGAATCCAGCATGCTGTGCAATCAAGTTCACATATACGCTGGGAACAAAGGAACTTAGGCCCCAATTACATGACACTTGAAGAATTTGAAACTGTCTTAACTAGGCCAGTCGAGAAAAATTCAAAAATGCAACAATCGCGGGCCAGTTTGGATATGTGTTGAGGAAAACTCAGACTGGGAAGTCAAATGATAATCAGGTCTACATTTTAAAAATATCAGGTTTCAAAGCTTTTAAAAGCTCAATGCTTTCAGATTCCTCTGCTTTGGAGAGCATTTTCAAAAAGCTCTGTTTTCCTGATGGATTGATGTGGATGGTAGGGCAAACAGTAGAAATGAAGCTGAGTTTCAAATTTCGTCATAATGTAGTTGCTGCCTCATCGAAGTAGACTATATGGGTAGTCCCTCTTTCACTTTGTCAATTGTGTGTGACAGGAAAGAAAACTGCACCGCACCAAATCCTGGGGACGCTCCTCCCCTAGGATTTTGCACAGCCTAAGCGAGAGACTAAGAGACAGACCAAGCAAATGAGGGACTACTCTCAGTCTGTATTGAACAGAATGAGTTATGATATCAGAAAAACAGAAAGAAGTATGAGTAAAAACCAGAATGAATTCCAAATAAAATCCAACTCTAACACAACTATTAAAGACTCTTATTTTATTTACAAATTGATATAAAAATAAAATAACAGAAATATCAATTTTCAAAGTATATATATATAGGTCACTACACAACTATGTATTATGTAAACAGTGAATAATACTAAAGTTAGCGTTAGCGATTTAACATGGCTGTTCTAAAATTGACAAAATAAATCCTTCATCTAAACCAAGATGGAGCAATGCTCAAAAGGATTTACTTGGAATGATAAGAAATTGAGTAAATATAAAACGTTTTATAGTTTTATGCCCTTTCTGGAAGTGTAGATACCTTGAATGTGTTTCATAGCATAGACCCTTTGCATAAATGTCTAAATAGGCCATTTTTGACATATTAAAATTTTAACATGACTATGAGGCTTGGGGGAATAAAACAAAAGAAAATATTTATTCATCTCTCAACCTCCATGTGATTAATTCCCCCAAGCCTCAGAGCCAAGTTAGAATTTTAATATATTGAAAGTGGCCTATTTCAGTTACAATACTTGGCACTTTGTTTAAGAAATAGAAAACATGTACAGTGTTTCTATCGAGTTACAGAAACGTGTGGAAGTTTGGGAGAATGAGAAATGCTGTGGGTGCAAGTGTTTCCACTGTTTTTTTGAGTTCTCTCAAACTTCCATGAGTGTTTCTATAACTCAATAGAAACATGGAGAACATATTTTCTATTTCTTTTAGAAATCACCGTGACAAAAGAAATGGGAAACAACTTTTTTCCTTTGATCACCAAAACATAAATTATCTCTGCCCGCTCCATCATTGCGTCAACAGCTTGTGCTAGTTCTGTGATTCTATCGCGTTATAGAAACATTTTGAACCAATCAGTGTGTGTATTTTATTAGGGCTGCTTTCTAAAAATGCTTTATACATTCTTAACCTTGTACCTGGGGATTTTTCACATGAATGTGAAGCTCGGGATGTATTGTCATTCATATTTAGGTGTCATTTATGCTATGGGTCTGTGAAATGAAGAGAACAGATGAAGACAAAAGTCACTGTCTTCTAGTTGTGTTTATTAAGTGACTTTGAACTTCTTGTACTTTTCATTTTTCCAGAAAAGATAAGTTAGTAACCTTATCTAGAGCTGTCAAGTTGGCTGTTTAAACCCAAGCAACACCGGTTTGGAAGCAAGGAGCTAATCACAACTATTCTTCCAACACTTGCGATTAAAATGTGTCGTCAAATCTGCTGAATTCATCAATCATTGGCTACGCTATAAAAATGAGAAATGGAGAGAAATGTGCAAATACTAGTAACAGTGGAATGTGGATCAGGAGTGTAATAACGCTGCATAAAACTTTTAACTTTCAATTAAGTCTCAAATGCCTGAAAGGTGATCTGCTAAATATTGATCAAATCCTGGCATATCTGATCAACATTCTTAATTCAGCAGCTAATTTCACAATCCTCACATTAATGGTTTATTTCTGTCGCTGCCTTGAATTCTGGTCTTTAATTTGAGATGTTATTCCAGGGCAGTCTGAACAAAATCCTTCATGTGTACAATGACCTTAATACATTTCAGTGAATTGAAACTAATTTTTTGGCTGACAGAAATAAAAAACAAAATAATTGTTTTGCTTTCAAAACAAAAGAAAAGCCATGGTTGGATTCAGCAGCTGTTTGTGGGGGAGAAACATGTCAACTCAACAGCTTAGATTGTGGCTATTTACATAGGTGGGTCACTGTGTTTAACTATTGATTTACTAAATTCTGTTAACCCCAAAAATCACTTAACCAGAAAAAGAAGTGGGAAACTGATATTTCCAATCCAACATGGATTGTCTCATTTACTAATGGTTAAGGCTTGGACTATACTATCATATACTGTTAAAGGTAACAAAATTACTTTTGATTTAAATTGTCATGATTGACAGCACCTGTCATATTGTTACTGAGGAACACACGATGCAATCAACATTCACACAGCACCAAGCTAATAAAAGTGATAACTTTTCAAATGCTGAGTCTCTCTTTCCTGCAGAGGCTCTGTTGCAGAATTAGGGGGAGGGGAGAAAGAGGAAAAAAAGACATGTAGGGTTGGTGGGCAGCAGGTTAAACCCTTCCCATCATTCCCTGTATGCTTTCCTTTCCTTCCCATCTCCTCAACCTCCACATTGCCAGCCTACAAGTTCAAGATAACAGAAAAAACCCTCTGCAGAGGAGAGAGACAAATATGCTTGTCTTAACCAGAAGCAGGTAAGCTATTTCTACCTGTCTGTCAACTGCAGAATTTGCAATATTGACATGTAATTATTAATAACCATTTTCTGTTACTATTACATGTAAAGACTGATGCAATAAGAAAACATAGCTATTTACTCATGTTTAACGACATGGCAGATTTTCACTATAAAAAATGTAGATATTATAGTTTTAATTTGTACATGTACCCACGTTGCAGTTTTTCTTAACCCTTTCAGCCACAACTTCACTATTTCTACAACAGGTCTACATAGCACTGAAATTTCATACAATGTAATGGCAAAATTTGGTGTTGCATAAGAACATTTCACTTGATAAATAGTTTGTTATTCCTAGGCGTGAACAAACGTAGTCAAGTTCGAAATAGGTCCCAGGGCTGGACCAAGGGGGAGCATAAAGGAGGTGTACACCCTCTCTCCCCCCCCCTCCCCCCACTTGAGATGAAGCCCGCTTCTTCACATCTGGTTTTAAAATTTGTTTACACCACCAGTCAGTTATGCCATTCCTTAGTGGTACACCCTCTCCTGAGAAAAGTCCTGGATCTGCCCCTGGGCCCACATAAAGTACATTTTGGCACTTACTAGTTATCAGAGCACCAATGCTAGCCTAGCAGCAAAAATGAAAGCATGCAGCTAGTCACATTAGAATTAACCACTTTACATGCATATTCTTTACAAATTAAGAAATAACACACTGTGGTTTAAACGTGTGCTGTTGTTCACGTTTGATTGTAAGTGACTGAATTCAATTGCTTACAATAAGTTCAATCTCTTACAGTATGTTATAAAGAAACAAACAAACATGACATGTCTAAACAGTCCTTTTCTAAAATAATCAAAATATCATTGTTATGTCTGAAGAAAACATTTAAAGTAACAATTTGCCAAAAAAATCAATTTCCAGTACGATCAACACAATCCAAAATGATTTTTGATTTACTACTTTCTATTTACCTTTTTAGCATCAAAAATCCAGGGCAAATTTGTCCCTACTATATTTGCATTTTTGTCAACCATTCATTCAACATTCTTAATTAGCATATACCACACATTCAAGTGAATAGTACTTTTCGCGCATGCTGATTGCCAGCTTGGAGGTGATCAACCAAGTACTATATTCACCTAGAGCTGAGCAGCCAGAGAAACAAAATGGCTTTCGTGGGTTTATTGTCACAATTAAAGTTACTCTTTGGCCGCTAGTTATTCAGCTTGTGTGGTATATACTAAAACAATAATTCACCTCAGTGTTGGTGAAAGTGGTGGATAATTGTTAATTATTATGTATTTCATTGTTAACTGTAAACATATTGCATTTTAAACGTTTAAGCACTTGATCCAAGTCTACTCCATCAAAGATTCAACTAAATTAAATTTTCTACCCTTTTCTTACACAAATAAGAAACGAAAGGCAGCTATGTTTTATTCACTAATCTCTTAGAAATAAAGAAGGTGCCCTGTCACTACAATAATTTCCATAACCACCCAATGCTTCAAATATTGGCTTAATTTAATTTGAATATAAGTTCAAAATATAACTGCAGCTTAAACTAAGGAGAAGCAAATTGTATGGACATACATGTTACCTACAACCCGAACTTCAGACAGCTAGCTAATTCCTTTAATAATACTTATTGCTTTCAAGCTTTCATGCTTTCATGTGAGAAAAAAATAGACAATTTAATTTGTGATTCCTAATTAAATTCATCTTGGTAACAAATTAAAGGATTGATTAACATTTTTGAGTGGCTGAAAAACATAAAAATTATTATTAACTCTACATGATTATTAAATAACTTTAAATCCAACTTAATTAATGATCTGTTAACAGGCTAACACATCAAACAAAGCAGATTAATAAAAAAAGATATATTATAAACAGTTTGGTTCATGTGTGCTCAATATTAACAGTTTACTCAATCCGAAATTGTTTCACTACAAATAAATTTCTTAGCAAATGATAATATAATTTAAGCACTTACATACATTTTTCTAATGGTGCAAAACTTACAAGCCAGATCACCTTTTTTTCCAAACCAAGTGAGACTATTTATCCAGTTCTTTGTATTGCTTTGAATCTGCCTGGTAGAAATCCTCCAGTTGCCATTGAAGGGTTTCAAATGTGGGCCGTTCCTGAGGCTCCTTTCTCCAACAGTGCATCATTATCTCGTACAACTTGTCAGGGCATAAGTTTGGTTTTGGCATTCTGTAGCCACGCTCAACATCTTCAACAACCTATACCAGAAAGGATAACAATGTAGTTTCACTCTGTCTAGATGTTTAGCTGGAAAATGCTAATTTTTCTGCAGCTCTAGTCTAACTTGTTACAAATACTGATTAACAAGCAAGTTGTTTGTAATCTTAAGATATAAAGAAAGACCTGCCTACAGGGACAAAGGGACTCCTCCTCTCATCTAATATCCCTTAGTTTGTGTGGTACTCTGAAGGCAAATTAACAGGGTTAAGAACGACCTTTTCTAAAGGAAAGGTTGTAAATGTAATTAATTCTCTACCCCAGTTATATGATAAATACAGTGTTGATCAGGCATTTTTACAGTTTGTTTACCTGTCTATTATTCATTCCAGCGTAGGGTACTCTGCCATAAGTCACCAGTTCTGTCAATAGGACTCCAAAAGACCACACATCAGACTTGATGGAAAACTGGTTCTTAAGGCATGCTTCTGGAGCAGTCCATTTTATAGGGAATTTTGCTCCTTCATGGGCTTCATAGATATCTTCGTCAATGGCCCGTGACAGACCAAAATCTGCAACTTTAACAGTGTTACGATGTCCAACCAGGATATTCCTTGCTGCCAAATCTCTATGGACATAGCTGTGTTTTTCTAGAAATGCCATGCCTGCAGCAATTTGGGCAGCCATATCAATCAGTTCCTCCATCTTTTTCTTGCGTCCTTCTTCACCCGGAGATAATCAAGTAAGCTTCCATTTGGCATCAGCTCTGTCACAATGTAAACTGGCTCCTCTTTGGAGCAAATTGCATAAAGTTGTACCAGTTTGTCGTGAATCAACTTCTTCATGAGCTCAGCCTCTTCCAGGAATGCCGCAGGATTCATTGTGCCAGGCTTCAATGTTTTGATAGCCACAGGGGTGGTGTCATTCCAAACTCCCTCCCAAACCTCACCAAAGTTGCCGGCTCCAAGACGATGAATAAATTTAAGTGTCTCACGTGATATTTCCCATGCATCTACGGTATTGTGTGATAGGCCTACGGTCTGGGGTTTTTCAGTCTGAAAGGAGATAATATTAAAATAAAGAAAAGTCAGTCTATTACTTTCAAGAACACATTGCTACATTTAGGGAAGGAGTTTGCTTTTTCTTAAGGCCACACATGACAGATGATTAAAAAATTTGTCATACTTAAAATGGTACTGCGACCAAAAGAACAATTCTTTTTTTTTGGCATTTCAAAACTATGTTAACTAAACACTAACTGACCCAAGTTTTAAGTTCTGATTTAAAAAGGCACCTGCTTATTTTAACTGGAATTTTGTTACAGGTCAAATTTAAATTCAGGTTAAATTTTTTCCAACCTAGGTCAAGTTGTTTCAACCTAGGTCAATTTGAGTATTTTTTTTTTTGCGGCAAACAAAAATGTTTTTGGCACCTTCTCTTCATCCTCCTTCTCTTCATCTCCACTCTACTTACTTCACCTACTACATGTATTCCCTCCCTGCTCTCCCAACAATTGCAGCCCATATTCTTTTTATCTCAATGCTTACTTTGTGAGCCTTGAACCACAGACCTTTGGTTTTCCTTTGGATTCATGTCCTGATGCCTTGCCAGTGAGCCATGGACACTTGGATGCAAGTTCCACTATTTTTTTAGTTACATATACATTGTAGTCGTAATAAATTTCCTTAAATTATTCAAACCAGACATACTCACCCATTATTACACTACAGTACATGTACCTCTGCCCTAACTATATACAAATTAATCTTACTGTAATATCAAATTGACCTACCTAGAAAACAAATTGACCTAGGTTGAAACAAGTTGACCTAGGTTGAAACAAATTGACCTGTAACATCTACATGCTGAAATCTAGCTAGTGAGTAAATGACGTCATTTTCCTAGATCCAACCCTCTGACATCCTGTCGGTCAGTTTTTGAACGTGAGTAATGGCGGACCGTGAAATCCAAAACTTACACTCAAAATAAACAGCCTTCGGATAAATTCAAAGCTCAAAATTTTTGCCAGTTAGGTGTTAAGCAAACACACTTTCAAATCTGAAGAAAAAAAGGAAATGATTTTTTGATCATAGTAACCGCTTTAAAAATGATGAGTTAACAGAAAATCTTGCTATAATTAGGCAAAGTTTTTTGGCCACGGGGATCTTCACTTCCCTATAGGATTCAACTTTACAAGGAGATAGCAAATGACGAAAATCAGTTACAGAGGACAATACATTTAAACTCAACTGAAGGTGTAAACTGAAAATTAATTTTCACTGTTTAGTGGTTGCCCAAAAAATTACAAAATGAGATATGTAATACTATATAAATTTTCAATAATTTCAAATTTAACCACTGTCTTGAGATAAGTCAAAAGCATCTTGAAGGAATAGTTTCACAGTTCAGCACATGTGCAAGCTGAGAAGTAGCCACTCCATTCCATTGTTTTGTAAACCAAAAAGATGCAAGTAGATAACTGACTTGAGAACTGATTTGCAGGCTTCCAACTGTTTTATAAACAATGAAATTGAATGGGTAACATAATTTGAAGCTTGCACATGTGCCACACCCTGAAACCCTCCATTTAACTTTATATTACCCACAGCAATTACACCTGAAAGGAATAATTAAACCTGTCATAAGAGCCACTCACCTTGACACATGCTTTTTTGAGAACATCGCATAATCCATCGGCAGTTTTAGTATAATACTGAATCAAATCCGACAGTGTGGTAAAGGGATTGTTATGAGCTATAAAGAAATTGCCAGTATCAGTGGTGCGAATTTTGTAATGCTTCACCATGTCACCATCCTTCATGGACAAGGCATAGCCGCCCTTGTCACTGTCACGCACCAAGAATGCTCCATGTTCATTAGGTGGTGTCTCAATAGCTTTTCTGCTTCTGGTCGCTTTATACCACCAAAATACCAACTATGCAATAAAATAAGAATGTGAAATTGAGTGAGGACAGCGTAAATTAATATCTGTAACCACCTACAGAGTCCAATCCTTCCCTGATTTTTGAATGATTGCCAAGAAAACAGGTAAACTCAGCTTGGAAAAGTTACCAAATAGTCCAGTCCCATTAACCCTTTACACCCAAGAGTGACTTATAGATTTTACTCTGTCTAAACGCCAGACGATTTTACTCGTCAAAGGGAGGCCCCTTGGGGCTTAAAGGGTTAAAAAACTATCTCCTTAACCCTTTACACCCAAGAGTGACTTATAGATTTTACTCTGTCTAACGCCGGACGATTTTACTCGTCAAAGGGAGGCCCTTGGGGCTTAAAGGGTTAAGGGGAGTACTGTCACAGGAGTTTTGCTGCTTTAGGTTTCATTCACTGCTGAAATCTTTACCTAGTACCTTTATTCATTCCCAAAATGCTCAAATGGACTAACAGAAACATATATCAAACGAATGATGGCTCAGAGAGCAAACATAATGAATTTCTGGCAATATTTTCAAGGAATGGCTCTAGAATTTGAAAAAACTGGCAAGTTTTTTTCAAATTTCAATCATTTCCATCCTTGCCATGCTGAGTGATAGGCAGCAATAAATGGTTTGATGTAGTGATAAAGTCCTAGGAAACAAAAGTGCACAATATTTTTGGGTTTCGATTGATGCAGGATTCAACATATTTCGGCCATTGTAAAATGACGCTAAAATACCGTGACAGTGCCCTTTAAGCCCACCTCCATGGAGGTGAACACTGTCCAGTACACTAGTCAGATTTGGAAGCACCTGAGCAAGCATTATTATGTTTACATAGTAACACTAGTAAGCAAATGAATTTGGCCTCTCATCACTTTCATGCTTTCTGTGCATGATTAAACTAGTAGAAACAGCTGATTTGTTCATATTGGTCCGCCAACAGACCAATATGGGACTTATCATACATTGATTGCTTGTAATTTGGGAATGGCGCACTTTGTTCTTGGACAAAAACTATTTGGAAATCAGTCTCACATGAGCTTGCCTGAGAAAGAACCAAACAATTCTATATAAGCTAAAGAATTTAATAGGTGATTATCAGTTGACCATCCTCAATATGTAAAGACAAACACCGAATGCAAATTTGGCAGGATCACTCGGTCGGCGCCCGGGACGAGTCGCATGAAGGCGCATGAAGGCGAGGCTAGTCAGTCTTAGATGTTTTGTTGTACAATGCTACCCCAGAAGAGTCTTGCTTTGTCGTCGATCTGGTCTGCTCTATTTCGCTGTGCTACGATTTGCTGTGTCTCTGAATGCCACGAGAAGGGATAAAAGGCTTTCACCGTTCGCCTCGTAAAACTTAGGGAATATAGTGGAGACGAAGGAAAGGAGTTCACGTTCGCTACGGAACTTAAAGTTTGTTCGCTACATTTCAAGTTAACAGATCTTAGAGAAAATCATTTACATGACGAAATTATGTGGTGTCTGGTGGTGTTCCAACACGAATTACGGGTCCAAAGCCTCTTAAAGTAAAGAAAAGCTCCTCTTGAAGACTCTGTCTCAAAAGGGGAAGTCATTTACGTACGCGTCCACTCGCACAGAATCGCTTGATTGAAACGAATACTACGATGTAATTACCAAGCAAATGAACTTCAATTGCCTCCGCCATTGTAACCAGTGATAGCATTGAGCCAAATGACAACGACTTGGAGCTAAATGCGGTCGCTTATGCATTTTCTTAGATATTTCGGCCTGAAATCTGTTGAAATGTAACGAAACAAACTTTAATAGTTCCTTCGGCGATCATGAACTCCTTTCCTTCATCTGTCTTTCCCTCAGAGGTGAACTGGGAAACAAAAAAAGCATTCTCTCTACTGTGGAAAATTTCGCTCTGTTCTGATAGCATTTACGAACACAAAAACCTTTATGGAGGGTGAAACAAAGTACACCAGATAAACGACAAAGCAAGGACTTTCCTGTCAAAACAAAACATGAAAGCCTACTTAGCCTCGCTTCCATGCGACTTGTCCTGGGTGACGACCGAGTGGTCCGCCATATTTGCATTTGGTGTATAATCAGTAGCATTTTAACATAATTAGCATGACTGTTGAAACCTAGTTTTTGCAAATGATAAATAAAATACTCCTCGTGCACAGTCTCAACAAGGTTGATTATTGTGCAGTTAATGTACATGTGAATCCCTTGACAACCAAATAAAAATTTTGTATGAGTATCAGGAAGCAAAACTGGATGCTGGAATGCCAGTAGGTGTCCATGTTGTGTCAACTCTTGCTTTGTTGAAACAATTTTCTTTAGGATGTCTCTTAGATTCCTTTGTATTGAATTTTATTGGACCTTTCACGCACATCCATAGATACTTAAGTTCTACTCTCCTCCATCAAGAGTACAATTTGTTCTTACAAGTATGATAGTTAATGAAAAATCGGGTTAATATTACAAAGCATATGGATATGTACACAATTAGGCATAATTTTACTATTTTGTCTAAACAAATTGGGTTTGGCAGGACAATTATTGTTTGAATCGCTTAAAGATCTCGTGACGAGATCTTTAAGCGATTCAAAATAATTGTCCTGCAAAACCAATTTGTTAGACAAAATAGTAAAATTATGCCTAATTGTGTACATATCCATATGCTTTGTAATATTAACCCGATTTTTCATTAACTATCATACTTGTAAGAACAAATTGTACTCTTGATGGAGGAGAGTAGAACTTAAGTATCTATGGATGTGCGTGAAAGGTCCAATAAAATTCAATACAAAGGAATCTAAGAGACATCCTAAAGAAAATTGTTTCAACAAAGCAAGAGTTGACACAACATGGACACCTACTGGCATTCCAGCATCCAGTTTTGCTTCCTGATACTCATACAAAATTTTTATTTGGTTGTCAAGGGATTCACATGTACATTAACTGCACAATAATCAACCTTGTTGAGACTGTGCACGAGGAGTATTTTATTTATCATTTGCAAAAACTAGGTTTCAACAGTCATGCTAATTATGTTAAAATGCTACTGATTATACACCAAATGCAAATATGGCGGACCACTCGGTCGTCACCCAGGACAAGTCGCATGGAAGCGAGGCTAAGTAGGCTTTCATGTTTTGTTTTGACAGGAAAGTCCTTGCTTTGTCGTTTATCTGGTGTACTTTGTTTCACCCTCCATAAAGGTTTTTGTGTTCGTAAATGCTATCAGAACAGAGCGAAATTTCCACAGTAGAGAGAATGCTTTTTTTGTTTCCCAGTTCACCTCTGAGGGAAAGACAGATGAAGGAAAGGAGTTCATGATCGCCGAAGGAACTATTAAAGTTTGTTTCGTTACATTTCAACAGATTTCAGGCCGAATATCTAAGAAAATGCATAAGCGACCGCATTTAGCTCCAAGTCGTTGTCATTTGGCTCAATGCTATCACTGGTTACAATGGCGGAGGCAATTGAAGTTCATTTGCTTGGTAATTACATCGTAGTATTCGTTTCAATCAAGCGATTCTGTGCGAGTGGACGCGTACGTAAATGACTTCCCCTTTTGAGACAGAGTCTTCAAGAGGAGCTTTTCTTTACTTTAAGAGGCTTTGGACCCGTAATTCGTGTTGGAACCACCACCAGACACCACATAATTTCGTCATGTAAATGATTTTCTCTAAGATCTGTTAACTTGAAATGTAGCGAACAAACTTTAAGTTCCGTAGCGAACGTGAACTCCTTTCCTTCGTCTCCACTATATTCCCTAAGTTTTACGAGGCGAACGGTGAAAGCCTTTTATCCCTTCTCGTGGCATTCAGAGACACAGCAAATCGTAGCACAGCGAAATAGAGCAGACCAGATCGACGACAAAGCAAGACTCTTCTGGGGTAGCATTGTACAACAAAACATCTAAGACTGACTAGCCTCGCCTTCATGCGCCTTCATGCGACTCGTCCCGGGCGCCGACCGAGTGATCCTGCCAAATTTGCATTCGGTGTTTGTCTTTACATATTGAGGATGGTCAACTGATAATCACCTATTAAATTCTTTAGCTTATATAGAATTGTTTGGTTCTTTCTCAGGCAAGCTCATGTGAGACTGATTTCCAAATAGTTTTTGTCCAAGAACAAAGTGCGCCATTCCCAAATTACAAGCAATCAATGTATGATAAGTCCCATATTGGTCTGTTGGCGGACCAATATGAACAAATCAGCTGTTTCTACTAGTTTAATCATGCACAGAAAGCATGAAAGTGATGAGAGGCCAAATTCATTTGCTTACTAGTGTTACTATGTAAACATAATAATGCTTGCTCAGGTGCTTCCAAATCTGACTAGTGTACTGGACAGTGTTCACCTCCATGGAGGTGGGCTTAAAGGGGCACTGTCACGGTATTTTAGCGTCATTTTACAATGGCCGAAATATGTTGAATCCTGCATCAATCGAAACCCAAAAATATTGTGCACTTTTGTTTCCTAGGACTTTATCACTACATCAAACCATTTATTGCTGCCTATCACTCAGCATGGCAAGGATGGAAATGGATTGAAATTTGAAAAAAACTTGCCAGTTTTTTCAAATTCTAGAGCCATTCCTTGAAAATATTGCCAGAAATTCATTATGTTTGCTCTCTGAGCCATCATTCGTTTGATATATGTTTCTGTTAGTCCATTTGAGCATTTTGGGAATGAATAAAGGTACTAGGTAAAGATTTCAGCAGTGAATGAAACCTAAAGCAGCAAAACTCCTGTGACAGTACTCCCCTTAACCCTTTAAGCCCCAAGGGCCTCCCTTTGACGAGTAAAATCGTCGGCGTTAGACAGAGTAAAATCTATAAGTCACTCTTGGGTGTAAAGGGTTAAGGAGATAGTTTTTTAACCCTTTAAGCCCCAAGGGGCCTCCCTTTGACGAGTAAAATCGTCTGGCGTTTAGACAGAGTAAAATCTATAAGTCACTCTTGGGTGTAAAGGGTTAATGGGACTGGACTATTTGGTAACTTTTCCAAGCTGAGTTTACCTGTTTTCTTGGCAATCATTCAAAAATCAGGGAAGGATTGGACTCTGTAGGTGGTTACAGATATTAATTTACGCTGTCCTCACTCAATTTCACATTCTTATTTTATTGCATAGTTGGTATTTTGGTGGTATAAAGCGACCAGAAGCAGAAAAGCTATTGAGACACCACCTAATGAACATGGAGCATTCTTGGTGCGTGACAGTGACAAGGGCGGCTATGCCTTGTCCATGAAGGATGGTGACATGGTGAAGCATTACAAAATTCGCACCACTGATACTGGCAATTTCTTTATAGCTCATAACAATCCCTTTACCACACTGTCGGATTTGATTCAGTATTATACTAAAACTGCCGATGGATTATGCGATGTTCTCAAAAAAGCATGTGTCAAGGTGAGTGGCTCTTATGACAGGTTTAATTATTCCTTTCAGGTGTAATTGCTGTGGGTAATATAAAGTTAAATGGAGGGTTTCAGGGTGTGGGCACATGTGCAAGCTTCAAATTATGTTACCCATTCAATTTCATTGTTTATAAAACAGTTGGAAGCCTGCAAATCAGTTCTCAAGTCAGTTATCTACTTGCATCTTTTTGGTTTACAAAACAATGGAATGGAGTGGCTACTTCTCAGCTTGCACATGTGCTGAACTGTGAAACTATTCCTTCAAGATGCTTTTGACTTATCTCAAGACAGTGGTTAAATTTGAAATTATTGAAAATTTATATAGTATTACATATCTCATTTTGTAATTTTTTGGGCAACCACTAAACAGTGAAAATTAATTTTCAGTTTACACCTTCAGTTGAGTTTAAATGTATTGTCCTCTGTAACTGATTTTCGTCATTTGCTATCTCCTTGTAAAGTTGAATCCTATAGGGAAGTGAAGATCCCCGTGGCCAAAAAACTTTGCCTAATTATAGCAAGATTTTCTGTTAACTCATCATTTTTAAAGCGGTCTATGATCAAAAAATCATTTCCTTTTTTTCTTCAGATTTTGAAAGTGTGTTTGCTTAACACCTAACTGGCAAAAATTTTGAGCTTTGAATTTATCCGAAGGCTGTTTATTTTGAGTGTAAGTTTTGGATTTCACGGTCCGCCATTACTCACGTTCAAAACTGACCGACAGGATGTCAGAGGGTTGGATCTAGGAAAATGACGTCATTTACTCACTAGCTAGATTTCAGCATGTAGATGTTACAGGTCAATTTGTTTCAACCTAGGTCAACTTGTTTCAACCTAGGTCAATTTGTTTTCTAGGTAGGTCAATTTGATATTACAGTAAGATTAATTTGTATATAGTTAGGGCAGAGGTACATGTACTGTAGTGTAATAATGGGTGAGTATGTCTGGTTTGAATAATTTAAGGAAATTTATTACGACTACAATGTATATGTAACTAAAAAAATAGTGGAACTTGCATCCAAGTGTCCATGGCTCACTGGCAAGGCATCAGGACATGAATCCAAAGGAAAACCAAAGGTCTGTGGTTCAAGGCTCACAAAGTAAGCATTGAGATAAAAAGAATATGGGCTGCAATGTTGGGAGAGCAGGGAGGGAATACATGTAGTAGGTGAAGTAAGTAGAGTGGAGATGAAGAGAAGGAGGATGAAGAGAAGGTGCCAAAAACATTTTTGTTTGCCGCAAAAAAAAAAATACTCAAATTGACCTAGGTTGAAACAACTTGACCTAGGTTGGAAAAATTTAACCTGAATTTAAATTTGACCTGTAACAAAATTCCAGTTAAAATAAGCAGGTGCCTTTTTAAAATCAGAACTTAAAACTTGGGTCAGTTAGTGTTTTAGTTAACATAGTTTTGAAATGCCAAAAAAAAAAGAATTGTTCTTTTGGTCGCAGTACCATTTTAAGTATGACAAATTTTTTAATCATCTGTCATGTGTGGCCTTAAGAAAAAGCAAACTCCTTCCCTAAATGTAGCAATGTGTTCTTGAAAGTAATAGACTGACTTTTCTTTATTTTAATATTATCTCCTTTCAGACTGAAAAACCCCAGACCGTAGGCCTATCACACAATACCGTAGATGCATGGGAAATATCACGTGAGACACTTAAATTTATTCATCGTCTTGGAGCCGGCAACTTTGGTGAGGTTTGGGAGGGAGTTTGGAATGACACCACCCCTGTGGCTATCAAAACATTGAAGCCTGGCACAATGAATCCTGCGGCATTCCTGGAAGAGGCTGAGCTCATGAAGAAGTTGATTCACGACAAACTGGTACAACTTTATGCAATTTGCTCCAAAGAGGAGCCAGTTTACATTGTGACAGAGCTGATGCCAAATGGAAGCTTACTTGATTATCTCCGGGTGAAGAAGGACGCAAGAAAAAGATGGAGGAACTGATTGATATGGCTGCCCAAATTGCTGCAGGCATGGCATTTCTAGAAAAACACAGCTATGTCCATAGAGATTTGGCAGCAAGGAATATCCTGGTTGGACATCGTAACACTGTTAAAGTTGCAGATTTTGGTCTGTCACGGGCCATTGACGAAGATATCTATGAAGCCCATGAAGGAGCAAAATTCCCTATAAAATGGACTGCTCCAGAAGCATGCCTTAAGAACCAGTTTTCCATCAAGTCTGATGTGTGGTCTTTTGGAGTCCTATTGACAGAACTGGTGACTTATGGCAGAGTACCCTACGCTGGAATGAATAATAGACAGGTAAACAAACTGTAAAAATGCCTGATCAACACTGTATTTATCATATAACTGGGGTAGAGAATTAATTACATTTACAACCTTTCCTTTAGAAAAGGTCGTTCTTAACCCTGTTAATTTGCCTTCAGAGTACCACACAAACTAAGGGATATTAGATGAGAGGAGGAGTCCCTTTGTCCCTGTAGGCAGGTCTTTCTTTATATCTTAAGATTACAAACAACTTGCTTGTTAATCAGTATTTGTAACAAGTTAGACTAGAGCTGCAGAAAAATTAGCATTTTCCAGCTAAACATCTAGACAGAGTGAAACTACATTGTTATCCTTTCTGGTATAGGTTGTTGAAGATGTTGAGCGTGGCTACAGAATGCCAAAACCAAACTTATGCCCTGACAAGTTGTACGAGATAATGATGCACTGTTGGAGAAAGGAGCCTCAGGAACGGCCCACATTTGAAACCCTTCAATGGCAACTGGAGGATTTCTACCAGGCAGATTCAAAGCAATACAAAGAACTGGATAAATAGTCTCACTTGGTTTGGAAAAAAAGGTGATCTGGCTTGTAAGTTTTGCACCATTAGAAAAATGTATGTAAGTGCTTAAATTATATTATCATTTGCTAAGAAATTTATTTGTAGTGAAACAATTTCGGATTGAGTAAACTGTTAATATTGAGCACACATGAACCAAACTGTTTATAATATATCTTTTTTTATTAATCTGCTTTGTTTGATGTGTTAGCCTGTTAACAGATCATTAATTAAGTTGGATTTAAAGTTATTTAATAATCATGTAGAGTTAATAATAATTTTTATGTTTTTCAGCCACTCAAAAATGTTAATCAATCCTTTAATTTGTTACCAAGATGAATTTAATTAGGAATCACAAATTAAATTGTCTATTTTTTTCTCACATGAAAGCATGAAAGCTTGAAAGCAATAAGTATTATTAAAGGAATTAGCTAGCTGTCTGAAGTTCGGGTTGTAGGTAACATGTATGTCCATACAATTTGCTTCTCCTTAGTTTAAGCTGCAGTTATATTTTGAACTTATATTCAAATTAAATTAAGCCAATATTTGAAGCATTGGGTGGTTATGGAAATTATTGTAGTGACAGGGCACCTTCTTTATTTCTAAGAGATTAGTGAATAAAACATAGCTGCCTTTCGTTTCTTATTTGTGTAAGAAAAGGGTAGAAAATTTAATTTAGTTGAATCTTTGATGGAGTAGACTTGGATCAAGTGCTTAAACGTTTAAAATGCAATATGTTTACAGTTAACAATGAAATACATAATAATTAACAATTATCCACCACTTTCACCAACACTGAGGTGAATTATTGTTTTAGTATATACCACACAAGCTGAATAACTAGCGGCCAAAGAGTAACTTTAATTGTGACAATAAACCCACGAAAGCCATTTTGTTTCTCTGGCTGCTCAGCTCTAGGTGAATATAGTACTTGGTTGATCACCTCCAAGCTGGCAATCAGCATGCGCGAAAAGTACTATTCACTTGAATGTGTGGTATATGCTAATTAAGAATGTTGAATGAATGGTTGACAAAAATGCAAATATAGTAGGGACAAATTTGCCCTGGATTTTTGATGCTAAAAAGGTAAATAGAAAGTAGTAAATCAAAAATCATTTTGGATTGTGTTGATCGTACTGGAAATTGATTTTTTTGGCAAATTGTTACTTTAAATGTTTTCTTCAGACATAACAATGATATTTTGATTATTTTAGAAAAGGACTGTTTAGACATGTCATGTTTGTTTGTTTCTTTATAACATACTGTAAGAGATTGAACTTATTGTAAGCAATTGAATTCAGTCACTTACAATCAAACGTGAACAACAGCACACGTTTAAACCACAGTGTGTTATTTCTTAATTTGTAAAGAATATGCATGTAAAGTGGTTAATTCTAATGTGACTAGCTGCATGCTTTCATTTTTGCTGCTAGGCTAGCATTGGTGCTCTGATAACTAGTAAGTGCCAAAATGTACTTTATGTGGGCCCAGGGGCAGATCCAGGACTTTTCTCAGGAGAGGGTGTACCACTAAGGAATGGCATAACTGACTGGTGGTGTAAACAAATTTTAAAACCAGATGTGAAGAAGCGGGCTTCATCTCAAGTGGGGGGAGGGGGGGGGAGAGAGGGTGTACACCTCCTTTATGCTCCCCCTTGGTCCAGCCCTGGGACCTATTTCGAACTTGACTACGTTTGTTCACGCCTAGGAATAACAAACTATTTATCAAGTGAAATGTTCTTATGCAACACCAAATTTTGCCATTACATTGTATGAAATTTCAGTGCTATGTAGACCTGTTGTAGAAATAGTGAAGTTGTGGCTGAAAGGGTTAAGAAAAACTGCAACGTGGGTACATGTACAAATTAAAACTATAATATCTACATTTTTTATAGTGAAAATCTGCCATGTCGTTAAACATGAGTAAATAGCTATGTTTTCTTATTGCATCAGTCTTTACATGTAATAGTAACAGAAAATGGTTATTAATAATTACATGTCAATATTGCAAATTCTGCAGTTGACAGACAGGTAGAAATAGCTTACCTGCTTCTGGTTAAGACAAGCATATTTGTCTCTCTCCTCTGCAGAGGGTTTTTTCTGTTATCTTGAACTTGTAGGCTGGCAATGTGGAGGTTGAGGAGATGGGAAGGAAAGGAAAGCATACAGGGAATGATGGGAAGGGTTTAACCTGCTGCCCACCAACCCTACATGTCTTTTTTTCCTCTTTCTCCCCTCCCCCTAATTCTGCAACAGAGCCTCTGCAGGAAAGAGAGACTCAGCATTTGAAAAGTTATCACTTTTATTAGCTTGGTGCTGTGTGAATGTTGATTGCATCGTGTGTTCCTCAGTAACAATATGACAGGTGCTGTCAATCATGACAATTTAAATCAAAAGTAATTTTGTTACCTTTAACAGTATATGATAGTATAGTCCAAGCCTTAACCATTAGTAAATGAGACAATCCATGTTGGATTGGAAATATCAGTTTCCCACTTCTTTTTCTGGTTAAGTGATTTTTGGGGTTAACAGAATTTAGTAAATCAATAGTTAAACACAGTGACCCACCTATGTAAATAGCCACAATCTAAGCTGTTGAGTTGACATGTTTCTCCCCCACAAACAGCTGCTGAATCCAACCATGGCTTTTCTTTTGTTTTGAAAGCAAAACAATTATTTTGTTTTTTATTTCTGTCAGCCAAAAAATTAGTTTCAATTCACTGAAATGTATTAAGGTCATTGTACACATGAAGGATTTTGTTCAGACTGCCCTGGAATAACATCTCAAATTAAAGACCAGAATTCAAGGCAGCGACAGAAATAAACCATTAATGTGAGGATTGTGAAATTAGCTGCTGAATTAAGAATGTTGATCAGATATGCCAGGATTTGATCAATATTTAGCAGATCACCTTTCAGGCATTTGAGACTTAATTGAAAGTTAAAAGTTTTATGCAGCGTTATTACACTCCTGATCCACATTCCACTGTTACTAGTATTTGCACATTTCTCTCCATTTCTCATTTTTATAGCGTAGCCAATGATTGATGAATTCAGCAGATTTGACGACACATTTTAATCGCAAGTGTTGGAAGAATAGTTGTGATTAGCTCCTTGCTTCCAAACCGGTGTTGCTTGGGTTTAAACAGCCAACTTGACAGCTCTAGATAAGGTTACTAACTTATCTTTTCTGGAAAAATGAAAAGTACAAGAAGTTCAAAGTCACTTAATAAACACAACTAGAAGACAGTGACTTTTGTCTTCATCTGTTCTCTTCATTTCACAGACCCATAGCATAAATGACACCTAAATATGAATGACAATACATCCCGAGCTTCACATTCATGTGAAAAATCCCCAGGTACAAGGTTAAGAATGTATAAAGCATTTTTAGAAAGCAGCCCTAATAAAATACACACACTGATTGGTTCAAAATGTTTCTATAACGCGATAGAATCACAGAACTAGCACAAGCTGTTGACGCAATGATGGAGCGGGCAGAGATAATTTATGTTTTGGTGATCAAAGGAAAAAAGTTGTTTCCCATTTCTTTTGTCACGGTGATTTCTAAAAGAAATAGAAAATATGTTCTCCATGTTTCTATTGAGTTATAGAAACACTCATGGAAGTTTGAGAGAACTCAAAAAACAGTGGAAACACTTGCACCCACAGCATTTCTCATTCTCCCAAACTTCCACACGTTTCTGTAACTCGATAGAAACACTGTACATGTTTTCTATTTCTTAAACAAAGTGCCAAGTATTGTAACTGAAATAGGCCACTTTCAATATATTAAAATTCTAACTTGGCTCTGAGGCTTGGGGGAATTAATCACATGGAGGTTGAGAGATGAATAAATATTTTCTTTTGTTTTATTCCCCCAAGCCTCATAGTCATGTTAAAATTTTAATATGTCAAAAATGGCCTATTTAGACATTTATGCAAAGGGTCTATGCTATGAAACACATTCAAGGTATCTACACTTCCAGAAAGGGCATAAAACTATAAAACGTTTTATATTTACTCAATTTCTTATCATTCCAAGTAAATCCTTTTGAGCATTGCTCCATCTTGGTTTAGATGAAGGATTTATTTTGTCAATTTTAGAACAGCCATGTTAAATCGCTAACGCTAACTTTAGTATTATTCACTGTTTACATAATACATAGTTGTGTAGTGACCTATATATATATACTTTGAAAATTGATATTTCTGTTATTTTATTTTTATATCAATTTGTAAATAAAATAAGAGTCTTTAATAGTTGTGTTAGAGTTGGATTTTATTTGGAATTCATTCTGGTTTTTACTCATACTTCTTTCTGTTTTTCTGATATCATAACTCATTCTGTTCAATACAGACTGAGAGTAGTCCCTCATTTGCTTGGTCTGTCTCTTAGTCTCTCGCTTAGGCTGTGCAAAATCCTAGGGGAGGAGCGTCCCCAGGATTTGGTGCGGTGCAGTTTTCTTTCCTGTCACACACAATTGACAAAGTGAAAGAGGGACTACCCATATAGTCTACTTCGATGAGGCAGCAACTACATTATGACGAAATTTGAAACTCAGCTTCATTTCTACTGTTTGCCCTACCATCCACATCAATCCATCAGGAAAACAGAGCTTTTTGAAAATGCTCTCCAAAGCAGAGGAATCTGAAAGCATTGAGCTTTTAAAAGCTTTGAAACCTGATATTTTTAAAATGTAGACCTGATTATCATTTGACTTCCCAGTCTGAGTTTTCCTCAACACATATCCAAACTGGCCCGCGATTGTTGCATTTTTGAATTTTTCTCGACTGGCCTAGTTAAGACAGTTTCAAATTCTTCAAGTGTCATGTAATTGGGGCCTAAGTTCCTTTGTTCCCAGCGTATATGTGAACTTGATTGCACAGCATGCTGGATTCCAGTACTTTAACTGGTCAGGAGTAAGAATTGCCAGAAATTTAATAAAACTACAAAAAACTAAGAGCCTTAGTTTTGGAGAACAGTGTATTGAACTAAAAGAAAAAGTAAAGGAAATATCACCAAATAGGATCAAAGAATTGAGATGAATGGGAGAATGCTGACAATTGAACATTTCAAGGATGGTCTTTACATTTTAGGGATGACTGCCACAAGTTAATCAGCTTCTGTTAGAATGGTCACGACTTGCATGTTGGTGTTGCACCTTAACCAGGGCTGTCAAAGTTTTGTCATTCAAGTCTGTAGCCTTGTTCTCCTCACTCGTAGCAAATGTGTATACTTTGTGGGTGAATTCTATCAACAACAGGCAATTCCCCCTGTAGCATCACGAGAAAATCAAGCATACTCAGCAGTAAGAGGTGTTGTACATCACAGCCCTTAATGATGGTCCTACCAAGCTAATGCATTTGTATTTGACAAAAAAACTTGGAATGGCTATCTTCAAGCTAGAGTTCAAGACAGCCACATCTATCCTCCAGACACAATTCATCCTTTAGCAGAGGTATCATTGCCACTGGCATTGTGAGAGGCAAACCATGAATATTTTATCATTTCTGTATTCCTAATGTTCACAATAAGAAAGCAGCCACATGAGTTCTCATGCCAAGTTGAAATCTTATCCTCTTCAGCCTAGGCAATACCTTGTGTCTTGAATTATTTAAACAGGCATGGGTTGGTCTACAGCAGTGTAAAGTCCTCTGACAGACCTCTTTCTTGGTTTGTAAATATAAATTGCCATCCCAACAAACAACACGAAAAGCCCAACACTGATTCCTACAGTCAGATCTGAAATTGGAAAAAGCCTTGTTAATTAAAAAGAGATCATAAGAACTGTGCCCAACAGGGTGCTGTAAGTTAACCCTTTAAACCCCAAAGGGTCTCCCTTTGACAAGTAAAATCGTCTGGAGTTAGACAGTAAAATCTCTAAGTGGGTCTTGGTGAGTGAAGGGTTAAGGTATAGTTTTTTAACCCTTTAAGCCCCAAGGGGTCTCCCTTTGATGAGTAAAATCGTGTGGCGTTAGACAGTAAAATCTCTAAGTGGGTCTTGGCGAGTAATGGGTTAAGGGAAATAGTTTTTTAACCCATTAAGCCCCAAAGGATCTCCCTTTGACGAGTAAAATTATCTGGCATTAGACAGAGTAAAATCTCTAAGTGGGTCTTGGCAAGTAAAGGGTTAAGGCCTCGCACAATTTTGACTGCAGGCATTATAGACTCCTAGATGCAGATGCTCTTTGAGCTTGTTACACAATGAGGAATATTATGCGGTGAGCCCAAAGAGCATCTACATAGGCTACAGCCATTGTAGTTCTGATTTTTATTTGGCTGGTTGGGTAAGGAGCTGGTGAGACTGGGGTGCTCACAGGGTCAGTGCATTTTGAATTCTGCAGGGAGGAACCAAGGGACAAAATGATGGGCAAGTGATAATTTGTTAGCGTGATATATTTATTCTTTCCAACACTTAAAGCTGATTTCCAGTCCGTACTGCGCACTCTCGAGAGTTTGTTTACGTTTTTTGTTTTGTTTCATGTAAGACGTCACGAAATGTGAACATTTTGCAACTACTTACATGAAGTAAATTTGAAGTTTAAAAACAACCGCCATTATGGATGCGAAGCGGTCAAAGCTTAATGCTTTGTTCTTTCTCATATCACTTGATGAAACAACTTTGCAGCTGTAAAACTCAATGAAACTGTTGGAAAAATAATTTGAAAGGCCTCAAAGATAAGGTATGTGGTTTTTAACGAATAACATCGATTCACATTCCATTGAGTGAGCCGTTATAATGTTTATAAACATGAGGGTACTGAGACTGCGCAGTACGGACTGGAAATCATCTTTAAAATGCTGGGAACTGCTCTCTGCTGAAAGTGGATCTGGCAAAACAACCCCATCTGTTAAAAAAAAAACATTGAATGCAACGGTCAAAACAGCCCTAATAAAATACAGTTTGAGCAAAACCTGTACTGGCATACGCTCAGCCATTTACTCAGAGAAGCAGCCCTGGAGAGTGGTTTCATCCTAGTTAGGACTCATCAGTATGGCACAGTCAGTTGTAAGGGTTTCAGGGGAAAAAAATCAGACTGCCGTTTACTCAGTGGTGAACTTAAACCTCAGCCCCATACAACACAGATAGGAGCTGTTATGTGGTCTGTGTGTACAAACACCACATGCGTAAGGTAAGTCAACACAGTAGGCCACTTCCAAGTTTCCTTGCACCTCTGTTTCAAAATGAGTCAACAGGCAAAATCTTTCATGTCAGAAATGAGTTCGATCTGCATGAAAATGAACCTGTGGGGTATTACTAAACGCATTTTCATATGGATGGTTTCACAGTCAAGAAGACTCGTTTAGACTCAGAGGCAAAAGGCAACTCAGAAGTGACTTATTAGCCAATTGCACAGCAACCTTGTTCCCAGGGTCTCTCATCTTACTGCCCCAGGCAGTAAGATGAGAGACACTAGGAACGAGGTTGACTGCACAGTTCTAGAAAATATCCATACTCTGCTTACACAAGGGATTGTAATTTCCTGAGGGTGGTCTGTAAGACCAAGAAATTTAAATAAATGTATGAAGCTTAACTGGAATTTACAGCGAGATATGGGGTCCTGGAAAAAATCCATTCCACAGGAGAAGTGTGGGTACTTTCTGGAGCCACACAATGTTGTTCAGTAGAGGGGGTAGGGTTAAATGAACCCACATACCAAAGCGATATGATAAAATTAAACTTCCAAAAATTCTTCGCCCTTTTAATCCCCCCCCCCCCCCCGCTAAAAAAAAAAAAACAGCCCATATCAGGCATATCAAAAATTTAAGTCTCCCCACCCCTCTCCCCCCATCCTCAACAACTCCCCCAACAGTGTCCTGTCACCATTTTCTCTTTTCCTTTTTCTTCTTTTTCTTACCTACCCAGCACTGCCAAAACCCGGGGTGTGAAAACTAGATCTAGATACTCGCGTCGACTTTGTCCAAAACAAATAAAACAAAAAGAAGCTAAGCCGGGCCGACTCGAAAGAGAAACTCTTCGAGTAAATATTTA